>DF240071.1:12869-201427 GCA_000507305.1 Breviolum minutum Mf 1.05b.01 | reverse complement strand
ATAGTTAACTCAAAATTAACTATTTTTTTAACTATAAAAAAAGTTAACTAAATAGTTAATTTTTCTCAGAGTTGTCTAAAACACACCAAATTGACTTATCTGGTCTATAGGGTGGGTCATCACTGGCAGGAAGAACGCACATCAACAAACGTCAACAACTATAGGAGATTGAGGGTTTTTGGCTGTTAAACATTACGACGTGTAAAGTCCAACTGTGCGAGTTTTGGAGTGTTTCTAGACTTCTGTTAGTTGCGCTTGTGGCTGAGTTTTTCTCACGATTTCGGGCTTTAAGCTTCTTATCTTCAGTCAAAATCATTGCAATTGGCTCCACCAATCGTCAATTCCCAGATGAAAATCAGTTCAAGTCATGTTCAAGTCATTCTGAACAACAAACACCCTGAAAAAAAACTGGTTGAAGTCATCATACAATAGAACCACCCCCAAAAGAACCTCGGGGTATGGGATAGGTATGTTCCTGAAATCCAACCTCTTGAAGCGATCAAATGGAATTTCTGTGGCTGCCGCACCGTGCCATCCATGTTGGCCCAAAAGACATAGCCTCAAAGTGACGCAGGCTTCGTCGAAGGTCAGATGAACAGGGTAGACTGATGAATATCTGTGATATTTCACTCCCAAATAAGTAACTCAAAGCCAGGAAAAAAGAAGAAACCCTGACAAAAATGCTGCTTGCAAAGACATTGGGGCGTTTTGGCCTATTTTCAGGAGCAAACTTGCTGTTCGTCCATGATTTCGAAACTCCATCTCCAATTTCCTGGAACTATTTGACTCCTAAAACCCTTTGCAAGGCATCATTTTCTTATAGCCAGCGGAATCCATATGGAATCCATCAATATTCATCAAGGCTGCTCACCACTCAGTCAAATAGCTGGACATGTGTGATTTTCAAACGTTGACCCATTGATGGTTGATTGAACATGGATGTTTTCAAAGATCGCATCCATTGATGTTTTACAAATGACGTTGTTTCAAATGTTGTGATTTTCTGCTTTTTTGTTGTTTGTGGCATCCATCTTTATGTTTTGATATGTTTTACATATCCCCAAAATAGAAATGCTTACTTTGCTCAAAGGCATTGGAAACGTGCAAAAGTCCCCCCCCAAAAAAATAGCCAAGCAATACTCACTGATCAAAGTGTCTCTTGAAATCCAATCCATCCATTCCCACGAAATGCAAAATTACAACAACATGATCTAGTTATATCTAGTTGGTGTTTTCAACCCATTTGAAAAATATTAGTCAAATTGGATGATTTCCCCAAGTAGGGGGGAAAATAAAAATACTTATTTGAAACCACCACCCAGTGATCCATTTGATTATCGCTAAATAGTATAGTCCCAAAACTATACTACCAAGCAAAAAAACACACCTAGATAAACATCTCTAGTATCAGCTTTATGGGGTTCACAATTTTGAGAAAATAGCCCTCATGGCATTGATCTTTTCTGATGGATAGGAAGCTTGGATAGTGGTAGGGTCCTCACATGGGTCCTCCATCTGTTCGAGGTTGACAGCCGCAATTCCTCACTCCCCTCTGCACTCATTGGATCAAGAAACACCCCTCGAGGATAGAATCAACTCGCCGCAATTCCTCAGCCAAGTTTGTTTTTTCTCAGCAAGGCAAAGGGAAAAAACGAGCAGAGAGACACCTTACAGCAAGAGGTATAGTTGAGAAAGGTAATCCTCCCAAGCAAAAACGTTTTCAGGAACAAAAAAATCAAGCACCCTAAGCACCGACAGGTTGCCCTTCTAGGTCTCTGAAAGACCTGAGTCTTACCCGCCAACAAAAGCTCACTGCTTGAGCTTCAGAATGGAAATCCTGTAGAATTATTGGGTTCGGCATTGTGGGGATGCTTGAAGTGAAGATTGTACCGAACATGGAAAAATTATCGCTGGTCAACGTACCCCCCTAACGTGCCCCTCAGAAATAGAGGTTTTTAATCCTGCCGTGTAAAGGGAAACCAATGGTTAATAAGCCCCTGAGAAGGCCTTATTATTGGGGGGGGGGTGTACGTTAGGGGGGGTTATTTGATTAGCTAGAACAAAATTATACCCCCTGGAAGTTTACCATAGCCCCTGAAAATATACCATCCCAAAAGGAAAGTCGTCTTCCAACCATCATTTTTCAGGGGCTATGTTAAACTTCCAGGGGGTAGCTTTGCTCAATTTCAAATCGATGTTTTCCTTGATCCAAAATCCAATTTGGTCGACAATAGTGGGTGACAAATCATGTTAGGAGAGTGACCAATTCCTGTGGCAACCCTGGCTCCGAGCCTAGTTGCAAATGGAGTTGTATATCCCCCTTTATTAGTGGCCTTATAAATGATAATGGGAACCTGCCGGGGTATATATTATATATATATATATATTATAACCCGTATAAGTGGAGTTAGTTCACCCTACTTATAACTGCTTCGGGATCCAAGGTTCATTCAAGGCCCGAAGCAGTTGCTTAGAGCTGCTGGCTGCTCGTTCCGCCGCGGCCTGTCATGCTGCCAGGCATGACAGGTCGGAGGGTTCATGAAAAAACATGTTTAGATATAAATGTATACATTCATACGATATAATATATCCAAATATATCCATTCATAGCATGTGAAAAATCACAGATTTGCAGTAGAAACTACAGTAACTGCACTGAATCCTGTTATGGATAATTGTACATTGCCATGTAACCCAAAGTGTAGAACTCGTTGTTTCAGCTACCATGGCTTCACACATCCCCCATCCAAAAACCAACATGAATCAAGGACACGTCCGACCCGTACGTCACAAGAAACACTCACCAAGATGCACAGAAACATGACTAGTGTTCAATACTGTGGTCAACAGAATCTGGTAGTAGCTTACCTTTGCTTATCTTGCATATATAATATATGTATATACATCACTCTAATTTGGAAGGGGTTTCCAGTATACCCCAGCTCTGTTAATGGCTCTTCTCCCAATCACCAGTTGGTATTATTAGGAAGCAATCGCCAAAAAGAATCCATTAGCCGATCTTTCAACCAAACTACCTTCTTTCGTGGTAGTTTAAGTTTAAGCATGTTTAAGCCCCTAAGGTCCTGAAAGTATGTGTCTCTCTGATGTGCTTTAACAATAAACATGCTTGTAACCTGCAGGCTTCTATGCAAGCATATACTTACCAGCTCATAAATTCACAACTATATAACACACCGTGGTGAAAGGATCGATGGCAATCACCTCGGGCCACCTAACTATTGGGCCCGGCGAGTTGGAACTGCTTCTTGCAACAAAAAAGGTATGCAAGATACACCAAAAGTAGGTCATAGTAGTAAGAGCTGCAAAAACTTCAAACCAAGGCAATAGAAATACCAATATATAGGCTATATATTAGTATCTTTCATAGACATGGCATCAAAATTACATGCATATTATTGCGCATACATTATATATGTATATATATATATAAATCAATATGTAAACACCGCCCAGCAACATCTAGTGATGAACCTTTCTGCTACCTTAAAAAAAAACACGGGACTCAAACCTTGGCATCTGCACCATTGCCAGGTTGATATGGCACCTTAGTGACTTGACATCCAGCATCCAACATCCTTTTAAAGTTTAAAGAAGTTCATCCCCGAAAAACTAACATGAGGATGCAAAAGCAACCACTTGACTCGATGTATGTCCTATTAAAAATGGTGATGTTCCAATGTCATGTTAGGTTTCAGGAAGGGTACGAATAGCAGCATGGTTCCGTTACAGTTGGAAGACATCTATATTTTTTATATATTTTTATAATGTGGTCGTCTGGGGCTATCCAGGAGAAATTTCCGTTGTCACTCTTGCATTATGCCGTGGCAGAAAAATTCACTTTTGAGAGAACTCTTACCATCTTAACATGTCTGAAACCTCAAAATAAATGACCGGAGGAACTTCCAAAACCATGTGAAACTACCAATGCTGGCACACAACCCATTTTCGGAATTGGCGATTCCTCCAAAATCACTCTACCAATGTCAAGCAAGCTTGTCCTGTCTTATTTCTCAAATCAAACTTAAACATGCCTCAAGTCAAGTAAGTTGACACAAAAGAAGTACATGTTGCTGTTCGAAGTTTTTCTTGATTTTTTGGTACCCGGTTATATTTTTTTACCTCCAACAAAAAAAACAACATATTTCCTGATAAAGGTTCCTGTCATTTCTGGCAACACATTTCCACTGAAAAAAGTGGGAAACAACTCTGTGGTTCCCAAGATCAGGAAGGTCACTTCAAGAAACAGTAGCTATAGTATCATAGGGAAAACTGGTGGAGTCGGTGTTCCGCCCTGGAAAAATGGTACCCTGGTACCCCAAGAATCAACTCCATATTACGCCTACTATATAGTGGCTATTCCTTGGGTATATGTCTCCTTTAAAAAAGGGCTCACAAGGGGAGGGTTTTCTACAGCTAGAGGATCATCATCCCCTAACCTGGGTCTCACAAGACCCCAAATTGGGGCCGTTTCATAATGGAGGTGATCTACTAACTACTTACAAAGGGGGATGATCCTCCAAGTATCTCCAAGGAAAAAATCCTGAAGTTGAAAATCCAGCTCCCCTCTGAAAAATGATGCTTGGAAGATTATGGTTACTCCTTTTAAGGAATGGTAAATTACATCTTAGTTTTTTCGGGCGAGTACACTTCTCTGACGTCTAGTGACCACTTTAACGCTTTGAATTACATTAACCACCAGTGTAACATTACCATATCATTTACATCTATGTATATCTGTAGAAAAACATTCACTGCTAAATTGCCACCAAGCCAAACAAGCTCATCAAGCTTATCTTTGGGATGATTTTTTTTAAAATTCAACTCCACCCAACCACCACCTGTGCACCACTCCGCCACTAATGGAAAGTGGCTAAAGCCATATCAGAGCTATTGAACTCGGAGCTGCTGGGAAGCCAGTTAGCGACCTTTGTACATTCGCTGCTCGCTGCAGTGGAGTGATGTTTCTTGGAGGGGAAAAGATGGGACGTTACACAAGTTGCCAAGTAGTCATACCGTTGATGGAAGAAATCCCAAACAATCACTTGGGATGTATAAAACCTATTAAATACCGGGATAAACTACCGACCTATCGACTGGTGCAGGATTTCTGAACCATCAACAGTACCAACAAAGAGACAATGCAATTTGGGAGGTGACCAACTATCAGTTCAAATCAAGATGAGATATAATGATATATATATATGAAAAAATCTGAAAGGTCGCTTAAAACATGTTACATCCAGGGTCCATCCAACAAAATACTCGAACAACAACATATCACAGTCTATCCTCAATGTACAATCTACACTTCAACATCACAAATCTACTGGTAACTATTCTTTTTGGATGTTGGATATTAATCAATGAATGGAACATCAATATTTCAACATATATGTCATATGTCAAGCATTTTCTTCAAGGCCATCGGCTGCCATCCTCACCCATCAGCGGGTGCAAACCAAACCCACCGCCATTGAATCAAGGTACACTGCTTTCGAAGTTCACCCAACCTCAGCGGAACGAAGTGGAGAAGTTGAAACAAACATCCCCTGTGAAATCATTCCTCCCATTATTGGTTGTATGGAAATTGTGTTTTTTGTATGGAGTTTTTCTCTCCAAAAACCGCCAACCACTACAAATTGTATTTGTATGTATGGAAAGATTTTCTTTCGAGAAGTGAGCGTGGCAAGGTGGGTAAATGAAGGAAACCAATCATCTTCGAGGCAATCAACATTTTGCAAGGGCAAAAAGGTTGGTTCCCTTCGTAACAAACGTATAGCCGTATCACATATAGGGATAACATGACTGCAAAGTCACATCCAAAAACTGGGTCAAAGGAATATTATAACTATGTACCCTTCCTCCCATAATCATGGTTCCGTGAAAAATGGGATGTCTCCAGAAGTTACCTTTCAAATACAACACTTTTCCACTTCAAATATTCTATTCCAATGCTGTGACCTAACAAGATTATATTGCATTGAACTAAGGATAACTAAGGTCATTTTAAGAAGATCTCCCTTTAGTAAACTTAAACTTACACTAAAACATCCTATTTTTGTCGGCCCTCCGAACAACGTCTCTCCATCCAAGGCACTACCTTCCACCATGGAATCCATGGTTGCACCATCCGGCGTGGGACGATTTCGGGTGGCCACCTGATGTCCAGGTGAGTTACCCTCTGTGAAACTAACAGTTCGCACCTGAAAATAGACCCCTGGAAGTTTGGAGATTTCTATTGGAAACCATGATTTTTAGGGGCTATGTTAGTTTCAGCGAGGGTAATTGGTTTATGACATAATCCCTAGACAAATGATTTGTCTCACAAACGTGGACCTGTAAAATGGTAGTTTATGATGATACAAATATACAATATTGCAAAAGGAAATGTCTCGCAAACGTGTCTTCATATCAACACCGTAGGTTTGATAGAAATCACAACTTCATGCGGTTGTACAATCTAATTGCTGGTTTCAATACCACATGGAACTATATGAATTTATATAAGTATAGTCATCTAGTCATCCTCTGCAATCTTTCCAGCAAAAAAACAAACTCATCAAGAACATATTTGGAACCACCTCATGAGTGTTTTCAGATATCACCCACCCTCCAACCCTGTCCCGTTGTCTTGTTGAAAATCCACTAAAAGGGCAACTTCAACACGTCCACCCGTCCCACCTGAAATTGTGGCTCCTGTGCTGGCTGCGAATAGGTACCTCAGACCAAGGGAACTTAGGATCAATGGTTGCTTTTTACAGGGCTATAAAACACGTAAAATATTTCTACTTACACATAATTGGTGTGAGTTGGGGTCATCAAAATAACATTCACATTGTTAGCAACTTAGTATCACCCACTTACCAAGCATCACACCCCCCAAAAAATTACGATAGATATTATACATATAGATGCATATAGTATGTGTATATATATATACATAGAATCTCATCTCTCTCTTGACCACGAAAAACATGAACAAAAACACATGTCTTAGGCCAAAATGGGTGACCAAGATATTCCAACATGTGGTCAAACACGTCCAAGTTGGTGGAAACAAACACCCTCCCGTAGCATGTGTTTCGACCAGGGGCAGCTTCCTGCTTTGTCAGTTGCATTCTCTTGAGACATCATTGCCTCTCACCGGCCGGGCCGTTGTTTTTGGGATGTGTGATCAAAGAACCAGTCCTGAAGGGTGAGCATCCAAAAACCAATGCTACTTTCTATTGCCAGATCTAGGATCTTGCATAGATGTTCAACAAAAGATGAAAAAGAAGTGAAAGACTCGCGAAGATTCTCCATGAGTTTATTTTTTTGGATATTTGAGCACACAAAAAGCTGCTCTTCTTGTATCAAGCAATCGATCCTAAGCATTTTTTAAGCTATACTTCCAAATATCATACACTTCCAGCATCTTTTTTTCCTGAAATTTCCTCCGCGGCCTCATGGGCATTGGCCACAGCTTGTGCCAACTTCACATCTGCTTGTTGTTTACTCTGCAAAGCTCGATCTGCCAGGGAACCAATGGTATTTTGCCTTGGCGAATTGACGTACACCGCAACCTTTGGAATCACCAGCTGGCTGGGTGGCACCCACGTTTTTCCTGTTGAACAACAAATCTAAGACTTTTGCGCAACACCAAGCCTACTAGACGACATGGAAATTGAACATGTTATTGTTGGCAAAGGAAAATCATCTTACCATCTCTTACCACTCCATCCTTCGCCGAAACCGCCACAACATCGGCTGCTTTCTTTTGCCATAATCTGCAGCTACGTCATTGCCCCAGGTGGCACTTTGCCTCTCTTCACAAGATATGAATATTCACATATATTCACATTGACACATTTTGTTCCTGCTTCTATTCATATTAAATTATTCCAAATTGTGTTTCCCAGCCCTTCGTTTCAGGAGTGGTTATAAAGAGCAGGATTCCCCTCCATGGAGAATCGCTCCTTTTGCATGTCCAAGACTCAGCTCACCATAGTTGCTACGGATCACGTCGCTATCTTTCTTCATGTCCTGCCGTTCACATAGAGACCACGCTGGCGACGGTCGAAGACATGCCGGGTGCCAGTAGATATAGACCCTGTCATAACGTCGGAATACTTGGAAATTATTCTATCCAAATGAACATGAACAACAAGAGTCAACAATCAACCACCAGGATTATGACACGTTTAGTTGACCATCATTATCAAACAAAAAAAACATCCTGCAGTACTTACTCAGCCAATAGATCCTGAAATAAAAGTTTGAGTTTGAACTTTATTTTCCCTGTATGTAATCCACAAAAAGTTCAAAGGTTTGCCATTGGCTGAGTCAAAGTATGTATAGATATCTTGCAATTGTATGCAATCTTTTGATCATATTGAATGAGAAGCGTAGGCATCTAAAGACCTTGTAAATCTTGCTTGCCCACCGATTCACCAGTATCTCCTTTTCTGGAACCGACCGCCGTCAACCAAAGGGACAGCAAAAACTTCATCTGACTTCGCATTCTTGTGACTTCATTGGTTCCCCTATACCCATGTCATCCACACAGACTTCGCTTGATATGACTTTTCTCATGCCCCAAAACGTTCCTCGCTTCTATCTCCATCCCTGGCGCCCCCCAACCCGCTCCATAACCCACGTTTTCACCATCTCTAACAAACTCTCCGCAAAGGCAGGCTCCTTTGTCAAAGGGCACGGGACCCCAACACGGGATTGTTGGGAAGGATGTTAACGTGAAAAACCCGGAGCAACGAAAACTTCACAAAGAAACAACACAAATGCAGAGCTATGGTTTCGCTTCTTTATATATACACTCCAGTAAACTAATATAGCAATGGAAAAGCCACCATATTGATGATATTTACTATGGAAAATTGGACAATTTCCATGGCTTTGTTAATTATTGGAGGGTGCTTTGCAATGTGAATTTCGGTTTCAACAAAAAAACAGGTCTAACATTTGCTATCATCCGCCAAATATTGCAGCCAGTGGCTACGTGAAAAGCTTCGTGATTGAAAGATTGTCAGGAGAGCGAATTCGTCATTCCAGCGCATGGGATGTGTGCCTACAACATCCTAAGCCATCTGACCCCAAAATCACCAGACACCCACCAGTACAATAACAATACTGGAACATCCTTTTTTTTTTCGATAAGATAGTTGCAGTAGTCTATTTTGTGTTTCTAATGGATGGGTGGTGACTCAACTTCAACAGTGGACTTCATTCAAATGTTCCACCATGTCTGTTTTAACCAAAAGCTCCGTTCTGGAGTGAATGAATGCTTCACTAGTTGGTGGTTTCAATCCATTTGAAAAATATGAGCCAAAATGGGAATCTTCCCCAAATAGGGGTGAACATAAAAATATTTGAAACCACCACCTAGTTCATTGCCACAAATTTCAACATTTCTCCGAGGCAGAAGCTGATGGAAATGTACATTGCGAATGAAGATGGAATGCATTGGCAATGCGTGTCCCTTCACAGGTTCATCACCA
This sequence comes from Breviolum minutum Mf 1.05b.01, assembly GCA_000507305.1. NCBI lineage: Eukaryota > Dinophyceae > Suessiales > Symbiodiniaceae > Breviolum > Breviolum minutum. Next base: position 191,915 of record DF240071.1, on the reverse strand, counting down.
ACTTAAACGATTCATCACAATCAAGGGCTGGGCTTTTTGTAGTGATATATAATTTGTTCTACCAACTGGACGACTATATAACTATAGGCAATTTGGAAACAAAACCCCCGAATGCAAATACAAGCAATTCTTTGCCCTAAACTACTATATTCAATCGGCCATGTGGTTATAAAAATGCTGTTGATGGCGGAAATCATGCACCACCTGACACATATAAAACCATGTATATAAATAATGGAATATTTACCAGATCAACTGGTTAGCCGGATTTCTGAACCATCAAGCGTATCTCTCAAAAGGGGCCGTTCTTAACAGCGCTCCTGCTCATCAACTGCTAATTCCAAATCTGGCAGCACCGAATGGCTAACTTGCTTCGCTACCTGAGGTAGCAAACATGATGGGTTGACATGGCTGATACCATCCACTGGCAGAATCTATAAATAGAGTACAGGTAGATTTGCTTTAGGTGGGTGGAAAAAGAAACATATTCCTCAAATGGTGGTTTAATGGTGATTTCCCATGGTACCAGTAGAAAGAAACATCCGCTTAAACAAACAAAAGCAAATAGGTGCACATGAAGTATATGATTGTAAAATATAGATGATAAACGTAGCTTTCGTAGTACAAATACACAAACAAAATCATCGAACACCTGTTCTCTTATCAAAACCGTCTGGTAAACTTGAAAGCTCACAAATTAGCACCAGACCCCTCCCTCCAAAGTGTCTGAGAACGCGATACCATGATATAATACTAATGTTGGACGCATGGTAAACCACAACATAAGTCCAGTACTGTAGGTATACCTTGATATAATACCAGTAGGTATACATGATATAGCACCAGTAGGTTTACCATGATATAATACCAGTAGGTATCTATATCAGTAGTTAAACCATAATTATATATCACACAAAGCTGGACTCCAAAACTACAATAGCTTACTTAGATCGAGTCAACCATGACTATGACAGGAATCTGGCAGTCCCGACCTCTGCGTATCGCCTCACTACCTCTGCAGCATGCTTGAAGAGCTCACGTGCCTGGTAATTTGGAGACAGTCCCGGGAAAGTCACAGACATTCATCAGATTCTATAGATGGATGTTTCCGAAAATAGTGGTACCCCCAGATCATCCATTTTAATAGATTTAATAAGGTTTTCCATTATAAACCATCCATTTTGGGGTACCCCAATTTTGGAAACACCCAGATGTATGGGTGATTTATTTAAGAGTGGGACCCAGAAACAAGGAAATTTCTTTTTGAAACCATTATTTTCAGGTTCCATGTTAGTTTTCAAGGGTGTAAGTCATAATGAACATCTCATATCTGTCGCAACAAATCGCAAATCATAATAACTACCCAAACACCAAATATAATGTCAAATTCTCTCAGTTTTTTTTGGTGCCTTTCTTATCTCCTCCTCTTATTGTTTGCACCCCCTCCCCGATACCATGGAGTGGGCATTGGGGAGCCCAGAACCTGTTGGTGCCCAAGGGCGTAGCCTTACCAGCAGAACTCCTAATCGAAAAACTTATGAATGCGCCCTTTTTTAGTGAGATCTTTCTGTTATATTATCATTGTACTTAGTACTTCTCAGCAATTCTCATGTTTTTTTTTTCGAAGAAACCCCTGTTTCGAGTTGGTGGTTTCAATCCTTTTCGAAAAAAATTGTCAACTTGGATCATGTCCCAATTTGAGAGGTGAAAATAAACACTATTTCAAACCACACATTTTTCATGATCTCACAGCACCTGTTTATCTCCATGGGGAAATGATCCAATTTACTAGCTCACCTTGAGTATTCTGTAATAATTGTCATTTGCACCTCGGCTGACCGAAAATTTATCCTCAGATCATTACCCACTTTGACGGGTCAAAGACACATAACAAAAGTATAGTTCAATGAAGATCTGCAATTTGCAAACTACAAACATAATATCAACTTCTAAAGTGGAAATAGCAACACACAATACACCTTTCAAACAAAAACTGTTTCATAGAAACATGTAAAAACAACAACAAAAAAAAACACGCATCGCACGCACCTTTCAATCCCATCTTTCAAACCCCAGAACTTGTGCACACAAAAAAAACTCCCTTGCAAATTTCCATGGGCGCTCTTAACCTTAACATCTTGGTGGAGAATATCCTTCCCCCACTTCTCCTGTCGCCTGTTGGTATGCATGTTTCGTAGCTTCGGCCAGTTCAGTGTCCACGTGGCGTACCGCCAAATTCGCCATCTCCAAGGAACCTGCGAGTTGTCGTAGGCTTCGGGACCCCGGCAGGTTGGTTGGTGGGAAGGAAGGGTGTACAAACGGTTGGCAAAACAATTTTTACAAGTGTTTTCTTATGAATCACGGCCGGAAAATGAATAAAGGGGGATAATAGGCACTTATATAAACCTTTTTGTAGAGTGCCTTTTTGGTGCGGTATGACACTACCGTAAAATTTGGTTGGATCCCCCAAAAAAAAAGATGGTGTCTTGAGTATCCAAAATCCATCCTCTTCAGAAGGACTCGTTTGACATGGATATATTACTGCCCAAACTGTGGTGAACGCAAGGGTGGTGACGCGATCCCTAGGTCCTTCTTCTAATATACCCAGCTTTTATGTAATGGAAAAAAACATGGAACAAAAAAACGAACCTTTTGAATTTTGAAGGATTTTTCCAAAATTCACATCCTCACAAGAAAAGTGTGCGGGACTAACTTGTTCTGCTTGCTATGTTGATCGCCAAATCCCACCGGGCCGACTTTCCGGCATAAAATGGGCCATCTGTTTGCATATCTTTGCCGTTGTCTTTGAACACATCATCCATACCCATAGGATCCATGTATGGTATATTTACCTAAATTTGGTTTATTTTTATTTATGGTAAATGTAGGTAAATATACCATACATGGATCCTATGGGATATAGACAGTGGTTTAAATCACGCTTTCCTTGATTTCTAAGAAGCTTTCATGCCAATCTGTGCAAGTTTTTCTTGTGGCTTTTAAGGGCTTCGATCCATTAACCAGCCCCCAACCCCCCAAAAAAAACCAAGTCAAAATGCATAAAAAATCACCCAGCTACACACATCATCTCAGTTATTCTTCCATGATATCCCTTAAGTATAGAAGACATTTTGTTACCCACCTCCAATCTATTCCAACCAACCCTACTAAAATCCCGTAGCTAACATACCACCCACCCGTTAGAATTCATGGCTTCCATGTGAAGTTTCACGGCCTGCAATGGAAATCTGCAACTTCAAAAGCTCGGCTAAACGAAAAAGGCTTCCAGATTGCCTGGACGCAGAAATTTGGCGCATAAATTTCATAGGATCCATGTATGCCATAAGATCCAATTAGCATGTTGAGGAAATCTGTATGTATATATGTTCTATCTATATGGTGTAATTACCTATACAAAAGGTGAACAAAAATAGCTACATTCCAGGTGAAATGTAGGCAAGCACATATTCCCATGGAGCATATGGGAATAGCACAGCCCATAAATAGCATATCTAGTTTGATGGCTTCAACTAATGATAAATTGGTAGTTTTTTTGGTGGGCCCGGTGCTTTGGAATTCGATTGGGGGGTGATGCTAAGTAGCCCCCTTTCATAGGGGATCGGTATTACCATTTGGCTGAGGTTTCAACCCGCAAAAATATGAGACAAAATGGATCATCTCCCGAGGTTTGAACATAAAAAATGTGTGAAAACACCACTTAGCACTTTCTTTTCAGCCATGTTTGGAATGATTTCTTTGCAGATCCAGTGGTTATACCGAAATATGCAGAGTAATTAATAGTTTGTATGGAACGGGTGCGAGTCTATATATATATATATATAAATATAAGTTACTGTATATAATATATATATATATGTACAGGGTAGATATAGACACAAATGATTTTGAGGCAACTGTGATGTACTGAGTTCGAATTCGCTGTGGTAAAATCTCAATCATATTTCACCGTACTTCTTGTAGCAATTTCGCAAACATACTTTTTCCGCTTCAGAAGCTCCTGCCAATTTAGTGACCCGTGGCCACGTCCAACAGTCGTGGACGGAGTTGTAACCCCTTTAAATGGCCGTATACATGGCTAACTGGGGTTATAACCTTGGTTGGGGGTGATTAAAAAAAGCAGTTTGAGCTATACCATCCATCTGGCCTTTTTTTAAAATATTTCACCCACCTTTATTTCCTTGAAATAAGGGGAATTTCCCTTCCGAAACCTACCTTCAGGGGGGCCAGGTCACAGAGTCGGTGGGTTGTCACGTCAAGTTGCTGGTAGGGATCCTTGGTGGAGGCCTCCAGCATAGGCAAAGCTTCCTGAGTTTCAAACGTGGCAAATGCCGTGAAAAGAGCCGGATTTGTTCACTTGCACTCCAGGAAAACTGGTTGGTGGTTGAACCAACCCCTTTGAAAAATATCTATATATGTCAAATTGGGTTCATCTTCCCCAATTTTTGGGGTGAAAATAAAACATATTTTAGAAACCACCACCGGTCCGAAAAAAAACTTGCCAATTTTGTAGGTTCCCTTTTTTGAGTACAATTTCTGACCCATATCATTGAGCTATCCGTTTGTTGGTGATGACTATTTGGGGTCATTTTTCGACAAAAAAAACTAGGTGGTGATTTCAACCCACTTGAAAAACATGAGTCAAATTGTATCATTCCCTTAAGTAAAATAAAAATAAAACATATTTGAAACCACCACCGGTCCGAAAACAACTGCATCGTTGTGCACCCCTCCCATCTCCCATCAATCTGCTATCGACGAAGTTTCGGTCGGCCGATCCAACCCTGCAAAGTAGAAGAAGGGCGACTGATCCAGAGCAGCTAAGAAATTCTTTTCTGTACCTGTCCAAGAAATCTCCAACAGGACCCACTGAACGGACCCCTAAACCTGAGTATCTCATAGCTCTAGCAACTTCCTTAGGGGTCCGTTGGTAAGGTCCCATTTAATTTTTGATGGAACCTGACGTTTGCAACAATCAAAGGGAAAAGTTGGGTTATTTTTGGGAGAGTACCCCGAGACATACACCAACATATACCACCTATAAATGGATTAACATATGCCCTCCCAAGAGTACCCAAAATTTCCCTTTGCAACAAAAAATCATAGGAATATCCAGTCATACCTCCTGAGGTTTGGCGTTTTAAGTATATTTTTTGGGGGTTTTAGAAGGTGTTTGGATGTCTAGTTGATCAAGGATCAGTTTTTGATTGAATGTATACTCAAAAAGATTGGGATGGACCGTTTTTAACGGCCATCTTGGGTGGTAAGTCTGGTGCATAGACTCTATACGTCGATCTCTGAGCCCATTGTTTCGGAAAAAAACATGCGCCCAAGTCGTCTTGGATTTTCACATTTGCATCCCTCAACTTTGGAGGGTTCAAGCCATGCACAAACAAAAATATGAGCTAGGTGGTTCATTGATGATAAATATGATAACTATTCTGAAGGGTTGCAGGGTTGCCCTCCCACAATCATAGCAACGGAATACACTGAATACATTTTGCACTCACCATTTCCCTAAACAACACGAAACACATAGAGGCGATGCATTTTCTACGCTAAAAAATCGGAGAAATCTGACATTGGAAGTCGTCAACCTATCTGGGATCATCATCCCGTAATAATCAAATGCTCCTAGGATTTAAACATTTGATAGGGAAGAATGTTGCCAAAAGTGGTGGTGATTTACATTTTCTGTGATATTCCCACCCTGGGCCAATAAAGATTCATGTGTAGTGTTTCAATGGAGCCGGCAAGCTGAACAAAAACAACTCTGAACGAAACCACAACCTAGCAAATGATTTTGATTTACTAAGAGTTCAGTTATACAAAATACATCCAAATGCTAAAATTGTTGCATCACTAAAACTAAGGTTCAGTGATTTTGCCCACTCACCCCCTGGAAAATACCCCGGACCCTTCACCAACAGGTTCTGAAGGATCGAGTTTCTTTCGTTGTGCTCGGTTTGGGGGAAGCCTGGGGTATCTTATCCTAGCTTATGTGGGTGCGAGCTTAGAAAGGTTCGTCTTGTTTTTTTCGGGAAATTACTCGTGGTTTCCATCCTCCCTCCCACGTTGCCTTCCGCGCTGAGATTGTTGAAATCTGTGGGCTTTTCCAAACTTGGTCGATTCATCATGTCTGGCACCTGCATCCACGTTGGGTGGGACTGAAGTGGAAGATATACATATATAATTCCATGACAAAATATGACAAATACATGTGTTTCTAGAAATATACATGTCTGTGGGAGGTGAACAATTAAGGTTCCAACGAAGAGACATTCAAGTCCCGAAAAGAAAAAGAAGTTTAAATTTCTCATGCGTTTTCCCCCTGCCATGAAGCTATGTATATAGTATCGACATCTCAATATCAAACCATGACTGCTCCACAAAAAGTGTTTCAAATCTTGCGTGCTCTGCTCAATGGATCGTATGACAAACCTCTCTCTCTCCTTCTATCAGGGCTCAATACCAAGAACTCTCAACGTAAATAGTGATCCCCTCCAACCCCCCTCGCCCCCAAAATTTGCTAGCATGAAAAGGTCCACCCAACAGGCACATATTTCAACAAATAATAATCTTACGAAATAGATATGTATCCAATCGAGGGCAACTTAGCATCTTTTCTAATCAAGCAGGCCTTGGCCCATCCCCACACTATTGTGAAGGATGGACTTTTCCTGAATGATTTGGGGAAGGATTCCCCTTATCCCAATCTTCCCCCTATATTTTTTGGGAGCAATTCTGTCACAAAGTTCCCCAGTGACTGTCTCCAACCCAAATCCTTTATAGATCTGCTATTCCGCATTAGGATTCAAGGTCCCTTTCACAAGTCATTCAAAAGTAAGTTTTTGAAAACCACATACGCACACACTAAAAACAAGCGATATCAAACAGCCACAACTACACCTGACTGTGGCCAAAAATTGTTACCATCAGAATTGATCATTGAAATACTTTCTCGAAAGTTTGCCAAACAGAACCAGAAGCTATCGCGCCTTTGAAGCTGCTCGAAAAACATCATAGCGCTTCAGATTCCACGGCAAAAAAAAATAGGGATGCAGTATATGCCATGGGCCCCCAAAACCTACATCTTTAAGTTTTAGAGGTCTTTATGGTAAATAACTTGCTTTTGAGGTGGCCCAAACCTTTATGTTTCATGGTTTTGGGGGCTCATGGTTCATGATAATCAATCAACTATGGTGACCCCGTTAGCCACCTGCGTTTTTGGCTTTTCCTCTCCCACCAACACCTAAAAATGCCGATCCATTTGGTTACATACTGTTGTTTATAGGGACCCTTATAATGCTTTATTTAAAATCCCCACAATAATTGGGGTAGGATTTCATCCTCAACAAATGACCCCCAAACAAACCAGGGACCAAGGGCCCCCTTTTTTGCATGGCTCATTTGTGGGATCCCCAAGTCTTTGGGGTTGGATCCTTTTCCCCCCGTCGCCTCAGCAGGCAGCAGTTTCTCACGCGGATCCGAACGCATCCGTTGCGCTCCGTAGAGCACCATAGCGAGAAGCAGCAGCAGCGCCCAGGTATATCGCCGTCGACGCAGATCTTTGCCTCAACGACAAAAAAGGGGGGTCACAGAGGTGTACTAGTTGGTGGTTTCAACCCATTTGAAAAATATTAGTCAAAGTGGAAATCTTCCCCAAGTACGGGGTCAAAATAAAAAATATTTGAAGCCACCACCTAGTGTAGAATAAACTCCAAACACCACCACCGAAGTTCGCTAGCCAAGCGCTCCGGTGGTTTACCTGCTGGAACATTTTCAAAAAATGGACTCCAAGAATGATTCTTTGGAAAATTGGAAAAAAGATCTCTCCTTTGAAGTTGAAGCAGGTGTTTTTTTCCTGATATCCATGTGGGTATGCTTCAAAATTTTGGGGCATTCAAACTTGCTAGTCAAAAACTGAGTGATCCAAAGATGATTTGAAGAGGGCTCTTTTGGGGGTGGTCATCTTATTTTGAGACATGACACACTCGCACGGCCCCCCAAGATCCTCTTGGAGATGTTGATGTGCATGTTTAATTCATACCCTAGGGGTGATTTGTGTAGGGTTTGCTTGATACCGCTCAAGTTGAACCTCCCAAAACATGCCAATTCAAACAGGTTCTCCGGCTTCTTAAGAGCTCGTTTTCTTTTTTTTAGGTAAAGAGTGCTGTCTAAAAACCTCTGGTGTGTGTGTGTGTGGCTTTTGCTGGGAGGTGTGTCATCAAACAATTCTATCAAAAAAAACAACATGGAACCGACAAAATGGAGCTAGATGGAAGATGATGTTCCAAACTTCAATTGAGCCACGGAAAAAAAAACACACACAGAGTATTACTTCCATTGTACCGGTTGTTTAAAGGGATCCTTATGATGGTTTATTATAAATCCCCATATATAGAACTGGGTAGTATAATCCCCCAAATGCCCTAAACAGCCAGGGGCCCCTTTTTTTCATGGCTCCTATTTGGTGATTTGTAGCTTCAGATTCGCCGTTCATTTCTCTTTCGCCAAGCAGCTCCAAAAGAATGACATGGACAACGCCACTCCAAAGGGAGAAAAGTTTAAGCCCTGGCCCGGACAAAACTCGAACTTCCTTAAACCACCCGGTTCCCAGTTGGGGGAGTGGGATGTTGGTTACATATGAGTTCGTTTCATCATATCTTATCTACAACAGAAAACATAAAGGAACACTTTAACTTTTCAGCTTCTCAAAGAATTAAGATACACGCTTAAAAATTCACCGCGCGGATGTTTCATGTTCAGTCACACGTTGGGCAGCGCGCTTGCTGAAAATTCTTGGGTAGTCACTTTTTGAAACACTTCTGACGTTCCAATTTTGGTGGTCTCAACCCATCTGAGAAATATGCTCATGAAATTGGATCATTCCTCCAGGGATTGGGGTGAACAGAACACATAGTTGAAACCACCACCTAGCACATAGATATGAATTTATCTTTCACCAGGATTTACCCTCCCCAAAACTAACATAGAACCTGAAAATAGGCCATCCCAAAAGGAAAATAGTCTCCATCCACTTTGAGGTGTTTTCGCTGTTAGTTTCAGAATGGGTAGTTGGAAATGAATAGAATTTCCTTCCTCTTCTCTTCTTCTTTTGGGTTTTCTGCCTTCGTTGAGAGTTTAACAAGTCAACATGGATATCCACAGGTGTCCACTTGAACCATCTCCTTGAGTCTACAGCATGCTCCACCTATATACTGTTGATGGAAAAAACCCTACACATGTTAAGAGATATACCCTGCAGGGAACTAACACACTGTTGATGGGAGAAATTCTGCAACACCTGATATTTGTAATATCCTGTACCTAATGGTCGATTCTGCATATCAACTGGTGCAGGATTTCTTCCATCAACAGTATCCCCTCCCAGTTTCGCATTTTTGCGTCCATGATTCCTTCCCAACTTCATGTTTGGTGGGACCTGATATCTTATATTAGTTCCCTGGAGGGTATACATATACATACAAACCCTCACAAAAATAGCAGATTCTCCATACCAAACTGGTTAATCAAAAAAAATCTTAACCAGCAAGAGTATCTCCACCTACTCGGCCCCGCACCACACCTGTCGTGTATCTGGTTCTGGACTGCTAGGAGAACTCACCTCGGATTTTGACAAAAACAATGGTCGTTTTGACATACTTGGTTCATTTTGAGATACCCACTTGAACAGAACATGTTTTATTTTTGCGGCCATGTAACGAATTAATTATACCAAATCATGGCTAATGATACCGACCTGGACAACCGAAAAATAAGAGAACAGTTGAGTAACCACAAACACAATCGCAACCTGTCCCGTGCTTCAACAAATATATTTTGTGCATAAAAACATGTATGTGGAAAACCCTACGTGCTGGGGACATTAATGGACATCATACCATCAACCCAAATCACTGAAAATATCAAGAACTACAAATCACACAACATTGGCATTGTTTCATCCTCCCCAACTGCCGGGAAAATATATGGAAATGACGATTTACTCATTCATCACCAACTTTTTGGGGGTCAACCGCTTTTTCTGCTAAAAAACGTCAGACGATTTTCCCACGACCCTCGTTTTATTGAATCAAATCCCAGCATCAGCGCGACTGCCACTTCGACTTCCAATTTCTGAAACACTGCAGCAACTCGTGGACGCGGCACGCCTCACGAGGAAATCCAACGGTGGGACCGGAAAAACGCTGCAAGGATTGGTTTTTTAGCTGGTGGTTGAACCAACCCATTTGAAAAATATCCTTGTCGAATTAATATTAGTCAAAATTGGATCATTTCCCCAGATCGGGGTTGAAAATAAAAAATATTTGAAACCACTACCTAGGTTTTCGAATTGTTGCAACAAAATCGTATGAATTTCACCAAAAAGAAATGGCGAAATTATGAAGGAAGTACTATCTGCATCATCCTGGAAGAGACAATACTATTCAAAATGTTTGCGGGAAATGACGGTTATGAAAGGTTCAACGCCAATGCTTAGATGGATACATGCCAATTCACCAGTGTGGGGATAAGTGCATGCATGGATCTTATCCATCAACTGAATGCATTGAAGGAACCCCAGGTTTCACCCAATGCCTTTTAGGTCTTGTTGGGACGAAGACTGTAAGGGGATTGTTTCCTACAAATCGCCTTATAATGTGTAAAATGTTGTGACTTTAGAAGATTCACGTCTTAAATTTTGAAACTTCACACTTTCCCACCCATTCAAGTAAACTCACGCAGCATACAAAAAAATAACAAAATAGAATCAAAAACCTAACTCTGCAACCATATGCAGTTGAAAAAACCAAATGCCCTCCTTGGATTCTCAGCCGTGCACCCATCTCAAACAAAAACACTCAAAACGTGGAGCGAGAACAATCTTTCCAGAAAAAGAGGCGAAGATTTATCCCCCTGAAACTTATAGCAAGTTTCACCTGAAAATAGGCCCTCGATGTATTAGTCCGTTTTGGGGAGGGTAAAAATTGAAAGCACCTGCAGACATTGGCCTCCGGAGTTTGCTTCAAACAAGTAATGCCAATTCATATATGCCTAGAACCCAACTGGACCTCCATTTTTGAAGGTCAACCCTCCAAAACAAGGCCTAAACTCCAGTCAAAGTAAGGGTCATTTGGGTTTTAGGTAGTCAAATGATCGTTTAGTGTAGCTGAACTTCAAATTTTACCACTTGATATGCCAAGGTGCTAAATAGCAAGCTCAGAAATATGAGAACACAAAACAACGCCTGTGAAAATTTCACATAATTTCGCATATGACCATCAAACATCATCAAACATCCCTATATTCATATATAATCATAAATATATAATATTCGTATATTGTAACTAACATCAAACATCCAACAAACTTTAAAATGTCACTGGCATGAAGGCTAAGTTTTCACCATTCCGCTGGTGCTTTTTGTTGGGACTTCACCTGATTTCCACACCAAGGCACTCCGTTTCACCCGAGACCATGCCCTGCGAGGGATTTGGGTCCGAGAAAAATTTGACCCTCCCTAAATCCCCCTAAAACAAACAGTTTGCAGCTGCAAATAGGCCATCCTAAAAGGGAAAGTAGTCTTCTAATCACCCATTTTCAACCAACCAGTTAGATTTGCATTTTCTTATCGGAATTGATTCACTTGCGGATGACTTATATATTGTATACTGGCATGAGAAAGTGGGAATGTCATCATATGTGGAATTCATCACCCCGTCTTTTGCTTCACATTGCTACTAGGCTCAAGGCGAACACCTGCCAAAAAAGGAACATTATTCCTGGAGAATGAAAGTGACAATTAGCTACGTACATACTGTCACAATCTTTCACATACATAGAATATCATATATGCAGCTACTTCTACCGTGCACATCGCTCTGTACACAATTGTTAAACATGTCTTGATCATCTCAATTCAATTAATATTAATATTAATGTATATGAACATATATGTACAACATACAAACCACGTATTAAGAAAAGCAACTGATTATACATATGTATATTATATACAAATATATCACATATGACATATGACATACCTATCCTAAGAAAACGACCTTCTGCGTCTTTTTCCTCAAGGGCCCTTGACTTAGCTGCAATCTACGGACCCCGCCCTTGCCGTCCAGTTGCGCCCCGGCCTTGGTGAGTTGCGCCTCGGCACCAGTGGTGCTGTGCTCAGCGATGGCGGCCATACCACGGTCACCCGGCGCTTCCTGAAAGGAGCGAAACGGTTTCCGGGAAGAAATCCACAGGAGGATGTTGGTTGGTTCGGTTGGTGGTATAATTTGTGGTGATATGAAAAACCTCCCATGGATGAAACACCTCCCAAAAATCCATGATTTATAAAAAAAATCCAGGAACTCTTCCGAGAGGCACAAAGTGGAAAAATTCATGGAAAAAGTCTATTATATAGTTGGTGGTTGTTTCAACCCATCTAAAAAATATGTTCGTCAAATTGGGTTCATCTTCCCCAAATAATTAGGGGTGAAAATGTGACACATATTTTTGAAACCACCAGCCAGGAAAAAGGGTTTCGGTTGTCATGTTGGTTCTTCTCAACAATTAGTAGAGGTCCATCCCTTGACTGGAAGACACAGGCGAACTCATTACTTGACAACATCTTGGCTCTTTATTTTTTGGACGTGTTTTTCTCTGATCATGTAATAAACCACCTTTTTTCACACGTGGGCTGATGGATGAAGTCATGCTAATCCGTCCAAATTGCTTCTCTTGGACCAAGCGTCTCGCGATGCCATGAAATGTGACATCTGTGTTTTGGGCATCATGGGCTGACCAGTGACCCATGGATGTGTTAAGCACTCCTCCCAAGAAAGCCTCAATGAGCAGCAGGGCTAAACATGGAAGGATCATGCACTGCAGTGAGACATAGAAAGGATGCACAAATATATCTGAGAAACCTCAAGACTCAAGACTGATATCCAAGAAGATATATAATTTACCTCGAAATGCACTTGCTCAGCAATCGCATTCAAAAGATATCTCTTTACTATTCCAATCCCTGACTACTAGTCATGCGTCATGAGGTGCTTCCAAGTGTTTGGGCTAATGATTGCATATGAGCACAGGAAAAAGCATCAACTAATCACAAGATATGTAGGATTGGCTTACTAGTACTGTGGTTATACTGACCCCCAGTTCATAACTAGACACAAAGAAAGGTGCTTGGAAGACTTTCCATTTTAAATGCGGCTTCTTTAGGTGCTTCGAAAAGTGAAAATCTCTTAAGACCCCAGTGGATAGCAATGTTGAGGATACTACCTGACCCCCAAACTAAACATGCACAAATTACATTGTGTTTTTCCCATTTAAGAAGCGCATCTTTCGTTCCTTGGCTGTCCAAAAAAAACCCTTACGAAAAAACACATCCCATGGCTGCCCATCCCCCGATACACACCCCCGGTGCCTGTCCACCGGGTTCACCCGCAAAAGGCCACGGACCAAGCTTTTGGCGGCTTCGGAAATGCCACGCCAGCGGGAACCTGGGAAGGTTGGGTTTTCCGCTCAGGTTTTTCGCGCATGGTTGTCCAGTTGGAAGCCCCAAAAATCCTACCCTCCCTGGTAGTTCCTAACATAGCGATTGCTGGAATATCCCCCATTTTCAAGGAAGGAAAATGGATCGACTCGTCATTTTCAGGGTCCATTTTCCAGCCAGCTATGTCAGTTTACCAAGGTGTACACCCCGGCACCCAGATGAACGGCTGGGTTCCATGTCCTCATGGAGGCGGATGGATGGAGTCGATCATTGGTTTCTTTCTTTTCATGGGTGATGGATGTAGGTTCCATGTGTTAATCTTCCAGGGGGTAACCCCAACCAACTGTTGATGCTTCAGAAATCCCAAACCACCACCCTGGGATGGTGCTAAAAACCTTTTTGTTTTAATGGGAGAAACTACCGTTCCCTCAACTGTTGTTTAGCCGGATTTCTGAACCAGCAACAGTACAATAGGCAATAATCTTAACAAGGAAGTAATTTTGGAACATATATAATGATTTACCAAGGAAATGAAGCAGGATAATGTCCTGTTTCTATGATTGAATGTTGAACATATGCTGCATTTTTACATCCCCACCCCATAACAAAATAACACTTAATCAGTTCGAATCATTGCTAATGAATGAGAAATCAGAGGTGGGCAATGTCCAAAAGAAGTACTGTACATGAAACATATTCAGAAATATCATAAAACTCTGAACCAATATTCAATTGGGATCATATCTGTCCAAAGAAATTCCCAATTAAATTGCAAACTCCATAGATCAACCAACATCTTGAAACTCACACAGCATCCGTCCGTTTTTTTCCAAATAAAATATTCCTCAAACGACCGGAGAAGTCCACCAAACCCCTTGTCCAGGAAGGTTACAACTCCCCCCCTGGAGCACACCCCAGGCCATCACCCGTTCGCCAATGATGAAAGGATTCCCGGCTTACAGCCTGTTGGTAAAGGTTTACATAGGGGCTTGTTCCGGTTCGGTGTGTTGAAAAAAACTTGGAAAAACCTGTGAATCCTGCCTGACATGCAATAGGAAGCCGTCCGAATCTGATCATCCAGCGGTTGCTTTTGCCCATCAAAGGGGTAGCGTCCACAGAGCATCACCTCGGGTCCCCGGATGATGATGTTTGGAGCGGCCAGGTTTTCTTGGGTGGTTTCAATATACTGAATGTGGATTAACTTATTGGTCTGAAAAATGGCTTTCACGATATATTTGATACACTTTTTAAAGTTGATTCATGTCAAAGAATCTTATAAGCAACTCTAAAAATTGTTCTTATTTTTGGGATGTGCATCCATTTCATGTGGGGATGGTCATGAATCTGTGGATCAGGAAGATCTCAGGAGTAGATATCACCGTTTATTGAATCATGCGTATGACCGTAAGACTATGAAACTATCCGTTAAAACAACACGTTATAATAGGAGTGTAGACTCCTTGTCAACCTTCCATCTAAGACTTTGAAGTAAACATCCTTTTGCATCCCTTCTACCATGGTAGCATTTCTTGTTGAACAACAACACTTCAGAGATGTTCAACCACCTCCAGCCGCGGGGGGTGGGCGCATCAGGGCAATCTTGGGCAATCAGCTGATGCGGCAGCTAAGGCTTAAGTGCCATCAAGAAACAAACAAGACAGCTCCCAAGCCCCAGAAATCAGCTGCTTGGTCATAGGAGCCACCCCTTTTTTGTACATCTAAGACCTGTCGTTGGTTGGTCAAGGAGTCAAGGAGTCAAGGAAGGGAAGTTCTACCACCAACCAACAGGTAACCAACCGACTCACGGACTTTTTTCCTTGGTTCGGTTGATGAAAGCAACAAAAAATGGTAATTTCCGGATTGTGATCGGTGTTTTTGGGGGGAGCCGGGTAAAATTCTCATGATGGGATGTGATGGATGTGTTTTGGTTGGTGAAGAATTGTTAGGATATGAACATGAACTCAAAGTATAGGGAGCACAAATGCTTTCACGAAGATAATCATCAACTGGCAAATTCAAACTTGAAATAAGTCAAGGTCATGTATTGCACCATCTCGAGATTAAGATAGTGGTCACGGATAATTCAGTTGAATGTGCATTCTCTTTGTTCATTCGTTGGAGGCACTTTACTGACGACAAACACGCGATGAAAGCAGGGGTGAACTGATCGATTTCATACATTTTTTTTGTCTTCCCCGTGCCTCCCTGTATGCCCAAGCTTCGCTTGCAAACATTTAGTACAAGCAGTTGTCAAAATACACAACCAGTCAACTCACACGACACAAGTTGCCAATGAACAAACTGTCAGATCTTTAAAAGAATGATTTTTTGCTACCACTCCAAAAAGAACTACCCACCAAAGTTTCCGCATCCATTTTTATCCAACACAAAATACCTAAATGATTAAATGTATACTTATAAAATGTGCTGAGAAGCAGGGCCAGCTCGTTCGCTGCTTTAGCTCCCTGTCGTGAAGGGATTTTAGATACCCTGTTCGCTCCAAATCGCTTCCCTTCCAAGCACGAGCTAATAGATGTATAAATAAACATAATATGTATATGTATATCCCATATGCTTCATGTAACGTTCGGAATATTTACCTCCATTTCCCCTTGAATGTAGCCATTTTTCACCTAATGTAGGTAAATACACCATATATTTCCTCACCACACCTACCCCACAAACAGCCTCTGGTGCCCAGTATTGTGGCGTTCCAACACGCGTACGCGCCAAGGATGCACCTCCACCGATGGCCTTCAGTTTCACCGTTTTTTCACCGGTGGCCACGCCATCAACGAGCTGAGCTTTCGAAAAAAAAACAGCAAATTGTCAAAGTTACGTTGAAACAAATAAAAGCTTATATAGGTTTTTATATTTTTTAATATGGTTTTTACATATTGATTGTGGTTGTTTAGTCAGTGGCTTATTAGTCACTAGATTCTATATTATTCTATCAGTTGATTAGTGATTATTAGATTCTATCAGTTTTTTATTTACTAAAGTTTAAATCAATTGATCATGATTATATTCACTTCAAAGTCACAACCTTCATCAACCTTCTGGGAAGGTATGAAAGTTCCGTTCCCCCTATCACCACTGGCAACGACTGCCTTCGACAAGCCAAAGTCTGCAATCTTCACATCATGCAGTTGGCCCTCCGTATGTGGCCTCTGGCTGGGTTGCGCGTCGGGCCGTAGTACTCACCGGTGACGGTGATTTTGAGCCTCCCTAAAAACAAACAGCAACACCCCATTTAGAAACTACTAGGGGCCCACCCTCTTGACTTCCCTTGGGGTTGTTCAATTGATCAACCACCCAATTGATCCCCAATCCAAAGGTCACAACCTTAATCAAAGCCCTGAAAATTAGTCCCAACAACAACAACACAAGGAAGCCGCATCCGTCTTCCCAACCATCCAATTTTCACGATGACCACACGTTTGTTGAGAGGGGGGGAAACCCCAAAAGTGCGCCGTTGCCTGGGGACTTCCAGGTTGGTGAAGAGCACCAGGATGATGACCAGGGAATCAAATGCTTCCATGTCATACACTTAAAGGTAGACATGCTCTTTTAACAATAAGTAAGGTTGACATTTAAGGAAAAGCGAAGGTATACCTTGGGATCACTTATAGCAAAACACTGTGATGTCATCCTTGTGCTTCCCTGTTGTACGTCCCTATAAGGCTGGACCCAGCGGCCAGCCTCGAATTGGCCACCAGGATATTTTCAGGTTTCAAGTCACGATGGATAACACCTGGCAGCCAGGCACCCACCGGAACCCCTCCTGAATCCACAGCACAATCACTGCCTAGCCGGAACCCCAAATGATGAGCTCTATTTTTTGAAGGTTCAACCCCACAATAACAAGGCCTAAACTCCATCAAAACAAGGGTCATTTGGATTCATTTGGGTTCCAGGTACTTAGTTGAAGGTAAGGGGGAGTTTGATAGCTGGTCAACCCCTTAGTAAGGGCAGCTTTTTTTTTTTGGGGGGGGGGATAGGTTGACCAGCCGTAAGAGTTGGTGAACTAATCACGATGGATTTTTAGCATGTCTCGGTTCTGGTAAAAATAATTTGTAGGTAGCATATAATCGCATATACTCAATTGGCAGTTTGTACCACTTAGATACATGGTGTATATATATATATATTATATTGCCTTGTGGGAGGAACCATACTACCTACCAGTTTTGAGAAAAACAAGAAAAAATCCATTGATCATGATATCGTCACCTCTGAATGCTGCATCAAAATCACAAACCATCGAGGCTATTCGACTTGCAATGAGGTGTAGTTGGCAGGTTGCGGGCAGGCGGCACTTGCCAGTGCTTATGCGTTGTAAAACTAGGTATGCAGTATGTACACACATATCTAGATAGACAATATATACTTCGCCCCAATGGTTTCAATGCTTTCTCAAAGTATCAATTGCAGTACTATTTGCAGCCTTCATATATAACAAATTCCAATAAAAGGCCTATCTCAACACCCATTTTTGAATCTCTGCAAGTTGCCCCTCATCCAGGATTCCAGTTAGCCCTGGGATAAATTTACATGAGCAATGAATAACAAAACTGGATGTTTAGGGTACTGGTTGGGGATGAAATCCTACCCAACTACGTGGTGATTATAGTAAACCATGATAAGGATCCTTATTCAACAAGCAGTATTTCATTCAAAGTACGAGTTTAGTTTTTTGTTTTCGTGGAAATTGCATGTTTTCAAGCTCACAAATCCCAAGGTTCAACCTTCATTTTGTTTCTACTTTTTGTAGGGTTTTCGCATCCCAAAAAGACCCAACGTTCAACTCCACCAAGTTGGACCAAAACGCCTATGGAGTGCATATAGCCTACACCCTCCAGGAGTTGTAAAAAGATATGTCCTCAGAGAGCTTTCAAGGCATTGCCAAGCGGCCAAAACACGGGGAAACTTTGAAAAAAACAAGGGGGAAAAAACAAACCTGTTGCAGTTGTTACAGTATATAATATGTTAGCTGAGGAAAATTCATCATATGGATTGATGTGGAAAAAACAATAGGAGTTCACCCCGGCAACCAACAGCAACGCTAGGTAGTCGACATGGAAAATGCAACTCAATGCATCTTTAGTTGTACCAATATCAAGCCATTAAGATCCATTAAGTACCTGCTATTTTGCTCACATGTGAATGCTGCCCCAATAACCATCATGAATTTTCATGAGAAATGGACTCTAAATAGACAGCTTGCTATGATGTTTTTACGTATCTGAAAACATAAAAAAAAAACCTCCCCACAAAAGATGCAGAACTTGTGAAACATTGAAACCACCACCTTCAACAATTTCCATGAAACTTCGGCCAATGGACATCTTAGAGATGTTTGCCAAAAATAGCCAGCCATTTTATCTTCCATACATTTGTCATGGCAATACAACCAGGTACTTGCTACCCTCCCACCATTTGGGGTCCCGTGAAGCTCCTGGGCCCCGAAAAAAACACCACCGTCGGACAAGTCGCTGGCTTCCATCTCGGTCAAAGACTTGTTGCGTACGATGACATCAAAGAGTTCACCGCCACCAACCAGTTCCATGACCAGGAAATACCAATTCTCGGTCCTGAAAAAAAAGCACGTTGGTGATGGTGGTGATGGTGGTGGTTGTGGTGGTGGTGGTGGTGGTGGTGGTGGTGGTGGTGGTTGTTACAGCCACACACACACACATATATATATATATATTTGTCAGTAAGACATTTGAACACAAATGTGTTGCGAACCGAATTTGAAACATGTCACGATTGGAAGACCAATTTCCCGTGTAAATTCGTGGGATGATTCAATAGCTACCCTCCAAAATTTCCCGACTAGGAAGAGCCAGGTCAAATCAATGGTTTGTAAAGCCTTAATCAGACCTTGTTCTTTGCCCAGCTTTTTCTGGGCATAGCTTTGAGCGGGATAGGTAGCATTGCCATGGTAAGCTATGAAAAAACCGACCGGCTGGAAAAAGGGGCAGCAAACGGAGTTATGTATCAACTATTTGCGGGTGATTTGTGTATGAATTGGGATACGCTCCGGTAAAACTAACATGACATAGCACCTGAAACACTCCGGTTCGGAGAGCATCCATCGTGATGTTGGATTACCGTATCATCTAACTCAAAGGTGTCAACAGCAGCAGTATAGCTTCGGTGTGGGCCCCTCCCAGGATTCCAGTGACCAGTAGGATTATTACATGTTTAGGCTCAGGGATTCCAACCTAAACCTTCATTTGCCACTGGGAGGGGGCCATATCCAAAGTATAGCTATGAAATTGCCAACATACATTTTGGTGGTTTGATGCCAAGTATTCCAATCAATGGCCAATCATAATTCAAATATCAACAGCGGTTGTTTAAAGCGAAGTATGTGTGGTCTAAGGAACAAGACATGCTTTTTTCCAAAACAAATTGTTAATATTACAGCCCCCGAAAGTTAACATGTCCCCTAAAAAAGGAAGTATTTCAGTAGCAAAATACATCTTCCAACCCTCCATCTTCAGAGAACATGTTTAGTTTTCGGGAGTTTATACCTGGCTACTTTCGGGCCAAAAGAGTTGCCAAAGGAGATTTTTTTGTGGGCGAGGCCTTCATTCATGGCGGGTCAACCTACCCTCTCTCAAACGTACCTCCCCAAAGCCTTATGATCAGGGCTTACTAACCATTGGATTCCCTTAATAAGGCCCTATTCAACCCTTATTTCTGGGGGAGAGGTACGTTAGGGGGGTAGGTTGACCAGCTATGATTCATTCTGCCATGATTTTTCCAGTCATCCAAGAATCTTGTGGAAGCTTTGCAAATTCACGATGCGCTCCTTGGAGCTCAGCTCAAGTCACCCGCAGCGCAGTTTTTTCATGATTTATGTGACGTAGCTTAAATGCAAATGTAATAATGTAACATTTCCATATATTTCTAGGTAAGTTCCCATTCGAACAGAAAAGTCTTCAGTAAATCTCTTATATAAGCATTATACAGCTATATGAATATATAGACTGTATCCATGTATCCATCCATGAGCGCTAAAGTCACTAAATCCAAAGGGTTGGTACTTCGTGTCATACAAAAAATTCATCAAGATCCAAGGGACGTGACGCAGCTCCTGAAGGATACCAACCTGGCGTCATCGTTGTGGTTCCACCCAAACTGATCCACCAAACCCTGCCCGCCAAAGGTATCCAGGAGGAGAAGGGTAAGGAATCAGCTGAGCCAAGGGTTTTTCCCCATGAAAAATATATGGAAAAGCAACCCTTTCCTGGAAATCTCGAAAAAAAACACTGCGAATCTAATAAAGGTTCCTTCTAAGATAGACGTAGACGAAATCATGTTTTAAAGAACACTGCGAATCTAATCCAGATTTTATCTGGTTTTATGGGAGTAGCTGGGTTTCATGAAAGACCCGTTCGGAGCCGCGCCTCACTATCAAGGCGGCCTAATTGCTCTTGCATGTCGCCCAGCAAACCTCAGACAAACTCACAGTTAGCTGGGCCGACAGATCCACGATAGAAAAGCACAGCACATCCAACTAGGCAACTAGGATTCTCAAATAAAACCATGCGTTTTCTTGTCTTTTCGGAATGGGCAAACTCACCTAAACCATCCCTTATAACATTATGTATCATCTGAAAGAGGAATGGGAACCGGCCAGAAGGAAATGGTTATCGTGATTGATCCTAATCACGCTTATACACCATTGAATTTGAAGTAAAGAAACTCTAGTCTAACATTGCAATGAAAATCCAGCTTTTGCAGTACTCTACATAACTACTCGCTCCATGTATATCAACACGGAACCGAGGTACCCCCCAAAGCTGGTGGTCCACCATGCAAAGACATTATTTTCCGGATGTAATTACCCATCTTAGATTCGCCAAAAGGGTCCTTCACAACTACAATCATCTGACATGAAGATCAAGGGCCTGTTGTTTTTGCTTTTTGTTTTCGTTTTATTTCGTTTTCATGGCACCTAAAGGAAAGTTTGGGGTTTTCATTCAGCAGTCGGTTCACGATGAAAATTGTTCGCCCCTGAAAATAAGAAATCCCAAAAGGAAAGTAAACTTCCAGTCCCATCATTTTTCAGGGGGCGAGGTGTTCAACTTTGGGGGGTGTAGAATCAAAAACATCCCCTGGCAAATCAAAGCTTGTTATAAAAAATAATCCCCGGGGCCAATTATCCAGGTCCCAATAGTTTGAGGGATTCTCAAGTATAGTGTTCCAGAAACGACTTGGAACACTAACATCTACACAGGTGACTTGGATGTCTGAACTGGTTGGTGGTTTCAACCCCTTTGAAAATACTAGTCAAATTGGGAATCTTCCCCAAATAGGGGTGAAAATAAAAATATTTGAAACCACCACCCAGTGAACCCATCCACCCCTTTGGCACTCGAAATCCCAGATGCACAAGCGCCGCAAGTCCACGGTCTTCACGGCCAGTTCTTCACCATCTCGTAGCCGCCTGCCACGGTGGAATGACGGGGGAAGGTGGCCACTAGGGGGGTTTGGAAGGGATGTTTGGTGTATACCTGCACCCTCGGGTGTAGTTCCTTTTTGTGTCGGAACAAAAATTCTTGATCAATACGATAAATTTTTGACATAACCATAAATTTTTGTCAGGCCAACTTTTTTTGGTCGTCAGCGGTCTTCACATGGTTTCACCAGCCACACTCCCTGTGGCCCACTTCTTTCAAGCCAACATCGGCTTATGAGATATATCATGATCAACATGTTTTCTTCAACTGACTAAACTGAGGAAAACATCTGAAAAGAAGTGCATGATACCAACTGGAACGGAGCTTCATGAGAAAACATGTTTGACTTTCATGTTTATTAAGAAAAACCTCCAAAACATCCCGGCTCTGCGCTAAAGCCGCTTTGGGCAACAACTGCGGGGAACCCTGGAGAGTCACATGTGTCCTGGCGGCGCATTTGCATGACTGAGGATGATTTTTTCCAACAAGCCCCCATCTCACAAGGATTCACAAAGCTTATATATCTTAAGTATGTTATAGAAATATAAAATATAAATCTCAGTTTACTGCGATTTGCTGCGTGGGATTGGACCGCCATCCCTGCCAGCAATTTGGCTGCACAGGGTTTGAAGTAGTAGTAGCAATGGTGAAAAGACAGCCTTCACTGAAAACTGTGAAGGATCACTTCGCTCATGGAGTGGTCATTCCCCAGTTTGCTGACCTGCCCCCAGAACCTATCGCTGCAATCAAGGCATTGTATTACGTGCCTTGCATATATTTATAGCGCAAGAGTTTCACAAAGATGATGCATGATGAGACTGATATCTACTTGATCTTGGGGTATGTGTGTGTGTGAGTATATATTTTATATCAATTAATATATCCACATATATCCCCAATGCTTGCTGGGAGTGTCCAAGGCTTTGCGGGACGACAATGACCTGAAGATGCGTGCATCTTCATTTGGGAGTGTGGTGGTGTGGCCAGGGGATGAAGGGTCCGTTGATGAAAATTCAGTGAAAGCAAACTATGGTTTGATCAAACATGTTCCACCAGCATACCGCCTTTGCAAAGACGTACTCACAATCCCCACTCTCAAGTGGATCATGGTCGCTGTGGCTGAGTGTTGGGAGGCCAGTCTAGTTTGGGCATGTATACATATGAAAAATGAATGTGTTTCAACTGATGTATGCATGCCTCTTTTTGTAATATTTTCCTTTTGCTATTCCACACCTGTTTTTATATTCCCTGCGAAAAGCCCGCCCCTAAAGGTGAATATGTCCGATACAAAGTGCAAGGGTGATGCTTGGAGTATTAAGAAGATGTCAAACCATGTGACGCGACTTCGCTCAAGAGCTGACAAACAACGGTATCGCGAAATTCATGAGCTTGCGGAAACTTTGCAAGCCATATAGTTAAGTTTCTGGATTTGTTTATACTTTTTGTTGGTCTACCAAAACAGCTATAAGTTTTCCATGTTTTTCCTTTTTTAAATTAGCTAAAAGTAAGGATGCCTTCCTCGGAGATGGGGTGCCAGTCCCAGCTGGACCGTTACCCCCCCCAACAGAGTTACCCCAAGCCGAAATTCCTGCAGCCCAACCTGATCCTCAAGAGTCACCAGACCCTTATGCAGTGCCATCCCCTCCTGAAGAGTCACCAGTACCATCCCCTCCTCAAGGGTTACCAGACCCTCTAGAGATGGAAGGGGGTCAATTTCCTTTTGGCTGGAAGCCGTCAGTGCCGCAGGCAATGTGGGACCCAGACATTGATGAAAGCCGACGCCCTGATGGTTTGACCCCAGAGAATGAAGCGTGGTTGGCACATCAAAGGGCTTTACGGGATGCAGGGAACAAAAAGGGAGGGGACAGTGTTCCCCCAACCGTCCAGGATAGCCCCCAAGCTGTGGTCGCTGTTTCAGACGAAGAGGTTGAGATTACCCCCAGAAACCTGTCACCTGATCTAGAAGCTGCAGCTTGTGGTTCTTCAGGCTTGGGGTTTGGGTTTATAAGATATACGCTTTTTAGAATTTAGGGGAAAGTTTGATTCAAAATCCATTTAGCGTACTTTAGTAGCATACCTTTCTCCCTTGCAGGTAAGTCTGCACAGCCTCTGGATGATGGTGCACTCGCTTTGCAAGAGAAACTGCTTTTGGTGAAGGCAAAGATTCGGGCGAAGGTTGTGCCTGACGTTTCTCCTGACAACCTTCAAACACTACCTTTTGAGTTTCAGGATGCCCCTAGCCTGCACATTCCCTTGATGTACCGTTTGCATGCTCCATGTACCAATCTTTTTACTGCATAGATCGATGAATGACATGTGTTATACCACAAGCGTTTACAACTTATATTATAAATGAAAAACCTTTCCTCGCCCAATTTGAGGTTACTGCCAAATGGACGGAGCTGGGAGGAACTGCAGCACCCAAGGTGGGATGGCTGTGGGAGGGGGGGTGTTTTTGTTTCCTTAAAGGATATGTGTTTCCTATTACCTGCTCGTTGCTCCAGGCTGATGTTGCTGAGCCGGCTGTGTCTGCAGAGGCGCCTGATGTACCGATCCTTGGGTGCACAGGGCCCTGGAAAATTATAATTTCAAAGTCATATTATATTTTACGTTTGCCATATTAATATGAATTATGATCCTTCAGTTTTTGGGATGCCTTCCAAGGATGGACAAGGACCCTCTAGAATCTATGCCTGAAGAGCTTTTAATCACGTGGAAGCAGCAAAGGGATCTTCGAGCATCTAAGGGGCGTGGAAGGGGCCGTGGTCGTGGGACGCTTATACATGAATCAATTTAAGCTTTCAACAGTTGATCATTCTTTCTTGGTTGATGTTTGAAATATATATCAAATATATTTTGGTTCCCCAATTGGCACCTACTAGGAAGAATCAGAAGGAAGCCGTGGAGGATGAACTTCCTGGTTCTGAAGAAGAGCCTGGGGAAGATGAGGATGCTTTAGATGAGACTGGTCAGGGAGACAGGGACATGGCAGCCCAAGTCCCAACTGTTTCCCCTGAAAAAACCGAACAAACCCATCCCGAACCCAAGAAAAGGGCTTATAGGAAAAAAACGCCAGTGACTGATCCAGTAGTTGCCCCAAAGGCCAAAGCAAAGGCGCAGGCAAAAGCTAAGGCTAAGGCGCAGGGAAAAGCTAAGGCTAAGGCGAAGGGAAAAGCAAAGGCTAAGGCAAAGGCAGCAGGTAGTAAAAAAAACACGGAGCCCAGCGACCCTGCCCCATCCAACCCCAAACGCAAACAGCGGAAAACCGGCGATCCACCGTTGCCCGTTCCACTGGAAAAGCGGGATGAATTGAAAAAGTTTCTTGCATGGGATTTGTTAATGTTGTTGTTCCCTTTCTCCCCCACGCGCAGTTTTTTATTTACTTCTTCCATGTTCTTCCATATATATGTTTAGCAATCTGATTGCAAATGCAACTAAGGTTGTTATGCACCTTTGCGCTTTACCGTTTGGAGCCTTACTGGACCAAGGGAACTTGTGGACTTCGAGGCTTTGTCGCCAAATTCAAAACACTCAAAAACATGGTATACCATGCCATGCATGATACTTCTATCTTTCACCCTCCAGCAATTCCTTTAAGAAAGTGATACATTTGGCGATGTGATGTTTTCTTATGAATTTGTGACCATTGTGACGCATGTATCATTAAAATATATAACTCCCTAGCGACGGCTTACCTAAGGAAGGAAGGCTGATGAGAAGCACATGTGGCTCGCGAGTGAAGGTGAATCCGCTGGTGGCATGAAGGTCAATATTGCAGTCTGCAATCATGTTGTCCCTTGACATATCACTGTTCCTGAATATCAAATGGATCTCATAAAAAATCAAAATTGCTCTATAGGACATTGACGATCATACTCCCATCCTTTCATTTGTCCCCCGCAGTCCTTCCAAGCAATTGAGGCTCATTGGCTCTCCAACCATCAGGACTGTGACCGTTGTTCACCTGAGCTTGCAGCTTCAGTTGAAGATGTGCTCAAAGAGCATACTGGGTAAGAGCATGGTTGGTCATAAGCTTCGCTGTGGGAAGGTCGGGAATGGTATATCAATCCATCATCCTAATTGTTTGATTTCTGTACCTTAAGACTTTCCATTGTTTTTTGGTCCCACATCTGAACTCGATCGACCATGCAATTTAATCTTTAGAGATCTGCGTCGTAGGGGAATGCGCCGTATGAGAATGCTTCCACAATTAGCTGATCCTTGCAGCACAATGTAAACTGCAGGGCTAACTGCTACCCATCATGGATAGAGGTCAAGGAGAAAAATCCTGCTGTTTTTCCATGGTCCCATGGTTTGATATATATATTTCTTTATATATATATATATATACCTGCAGTATATAAAATATAATATATATTATACTATTCATGATGTATACCTGCATGAATACCCTTCTAATTTCCCATATATTCCCATCACAACTTGCTGCGGGTTCAAATGGCCTGAGGCCCATGCATGCCACGAGGGTCTGCCAATCTGCTTCGGTGCCTTAAGACAGGTGCTTGCAGCTTTGGTTCGGGCAGGGGATGTTTTGGGAATTGTGGGTATAGAATCCGAAACAAGTTGATCCATGAAAACAATAGTGTTTGGCTCCATCATCCCCTGTTATAAGTTTGCCTGCTTGCCGTCACTACAGCCATGCAAGCTTGGGGCATCGATCCTTTGGTTAAGGCATTGTTCCGTGCTAGGTTGCCGAAGGTGCGATGCTTACTGAAAGTAGATTTTCCTTTTTATAAATGCTATCCTGATATTTTGGGTGAAGGTTTTTTTTTAAATAAATGTCATCTTGATTGACTTTGATTATTTAAGGGGACAACACACACAGGATGTGGTGGTATGTTTGCTGCTCTTGATGTGCAGCATGAAGTGCGACATATCCAGGGTGCCTAGGCCCAACAAGGAAGTTGTGAATAATTCCCTTGTGATCGGTATGTTTATCTTTAAGATTCTGAGCTTGTCCATGGTATACCGTGCATGCTGAATATCCATGCATATATCAATAACAACCCCCCTTCCAAGGAATGGCGATTCGTGGAATTCTTTGCCGGTGAAGCAAATGTGTCCAATGAGATCCGTCTAGCATCGTACAAAGGGGTCAGTCTTGACATAGCCTTTGGGGGTCGGGCCATGGACTTAACAACTCCAGCTGGAATGGGGTATCCAAGTTGAATGTTATTATCATTTTTTCTTTGGGTCACATTCTCCCATTCATGCTATTTTGTGTATTTTTATTTTTTGGTAAGGGACCCTGTGAAATTGAACCAAAGCTAAGGCTAGCATTGCTAACACTGCTAAAACTGCAGCCCGATTCATTGGGGATCTTGGCGCCAGTTTGCTCTTCCATGGGGTTTTTGGCTTCGTCAGTTACACTCCGGAATTGTATGCTACCTCTTGGGGACACCTCAAAGATGTCAGTCGCACAGGGTAACTTGATGGCCTGCAGGTGGCTTGGTTCTTTAGGGGAAACTCATTTATACAATATGTCATGTTTACTAAACTCTATGTCTATGCTTGTGATTCCCATGCTTGAACGACAATGAAAACAAATGACTGAAACAAGCTTAGGTCCGTTGTCCTGTGTTGGGTATTGGTTGCACTTGGTCACTGCTTCATTTTGGAGCAACCAGCCGGATCTCACTTCAAATCATTCCCTCACTGGCGGTACTTCTACAAATACATCTGCCGTGTTGCTCATCTTATAATTGTTTACTTTGAAAAAATAACCCATGGTACACCCGGTCATTGTCTGCACACTCAGGTTTTCCGAATGAAGGTGTGGATGCGGCACTGGGGTGCAGACTCTTGCAAGCCCACATTCCTTTGGAGCAACAGCAAGGCAGTTGGCGATCTTGGCCTGGGCAAGCTTCGCAAGGAGATGTGTGGTTTTGAAAGTTTTTATAGTAGTGCAGCAGTACACCCAAATATTGATATACATTTCTTTGTTTAATGGGGTGGTTGCAAAAAGAGTGTTTTCCAGCTCTATTTTGATGATCTTAATTGGATTGGGCCTTTGCGATATAAATGATATATTTCGGCATCCCAAGTCAACCAAGGAAAGAAGTTTCCTGTTCTTATAAATTGTTGTAATAGCTTCAATGTTGCATGTTCTTTATAGGAACAGAAAGCTGGTTCTGTACCCTTGGCCCAGCAATACATAGACTCGCGTGGTCGCAAAAGATGTCATGGTGACAAGCGTCGACTCAAAAAGTCCCAGCCCCTAGTTTGCACAAAGCCATTTTAAGTGATGATTGTATAATATCTATAGGCACACTATAATATATATATATATTATATATATATATATTATATGACAAAGCCATGATATGTTTTTCTTCGGGGCTTAACACCAACATGTCCCTATACAAAAACACAGCTGCGCTGAGGGTATACACAAAGGCTTTTGGACGTCGGGTTGCTTCACTCCTCCCCAGATTTCCTGCTGGTGTTCATCCATTGCGCAACCCGCAGGATACATGGTGCCAAAACGAATCAACACAGTTTTTGCGAGATTTCAAAACATAGGCGTGTTATATAATGTCAAGTAAATTCCAATAATTTGGTTTTTGTCAACTCATTGTTTCCCTGAGGAAAGCGGGGGTGCATCAGGGCCTACCTTGATCAAAAGTTTGGTGAACCCGAAGTTGTGGGAAGATGCAAAAATGGATGAAGTCTGCGCTTACCTAGTGACCAATGATTCTTTGTGGATCCCAGGTCCATACGTTGAAGCCCTAAAAAAATAGATTGGGTACTCCATATTTTCACTTGGGAAAGGGAAACACCAGTCCCTCCCATGCCAATTAACAGGGTTTCCTTGCAGTGCGGTTTGCCAGCTCTGCAGTGACCTGAAGACGCACCGTGATCTTCATGACAAATAAAATTGGGGTGTGGCCGATGGACGGGATGGTGAGTAAAGCGCTGTAAAATTCAACATATTAAACAGGATACTCGAGTATCTCTTTTCATCATCAGTGTTTGGAACAGTTTCAAAAGTTTAGCATGGGGACTACTTGGTCTATATTGCTCATTAGCCTTGGATTCTCCTGTCATTATATGTTTTTGGGTGAGAAAGATTGATATGTCAATAACCATACCCATAAGTGCAAAATCACATGCAACACCCAAAAAACTACCACGCAAGAATGCGCAAGAAAGCCAAGAATATGCGCAAGAAAGCCAAAAATATACGCAAGAATGCGCAAGAATACGCAAGAATTTTTTCGGCTTCGGGGGTTGTCAAAACTAAAGTGGTGATGGTAAATTGACATGTATAGGCATACTTTCCTTCACACTTCACTATCGGGAGAGTGATTCTGTACTCGTGTGCCTGGATTCTTCTGGGGGGGCCATGAAGATGTTTGATTTTTCACTTACATGGATCGAAGGATTCGAGTTTGCAACATTTTTAGCAAGACTGGTATCCGTTCAGTGCCTCATATATTTAAATGGGTCTATAAGGTTCCGTGGGGTTCCAAATTTTTGCTGTTTTGAGGTGTGTAAAAGCGGGGCCCGAAAACACACCAAAATTGGGCCCCTCAACCCCCCCATTTTGGGCCAAAAAAAGGGGGGTTGAGGGGGCCATTTTCCAGGAGAGACCCTGACGGAACCTCATAAATGGGTCCCTTGCTTGAAGAATTTTCCTCTGTTACTCAAAATCAATTGTTTGATCTCAACATTCTGCATAGAGAGGTCTTATAAGCTTTCATCATGCCTATTTTTTGGCAACTCATTTGAGTAGTCCACCCTTTTGACCGCTGCCTTTCACATCCCACACTTTCCCACGGGTGCAGAGCCAGGTCCTCCAAGCTCAAGCTCATCATCTGCTCCAGCAAGTGGAAGTGGTACGCCATCCAACCCTGTAGCGTCGATGAGGAATGATGTTCTTGGAAGAACATGGTTTGGACATGTTTGGGCCATGGTGATACTGTTGATGGAAAAAATCATGTGCCACTCAGGGTGTACGAATGGGGTATAATATATCTTCACAAAGAAGAAAAGTCGTACACCCGAAGTGGTGCAAGATTTTTTCTATCAACCATAGGGGGTTTGCCTATAGAATGAGATCTATATAGACATATATATATATGTATATAGATGTAAAAAATAAGAACATATAGTTATACATGGAAACCTCCGTGTTGTTGAAGACAACTTGTATAAGCTGCAGCCTTTTGAGTATCAGAAACTCAGAAACATGAGTGAAAATTTTCACTCTATGAAGTCCATTGTGGAGGGGATGGGGACGCTGCAGGGCCAGCCCCAACCATCCACCCCAACGATGGGATCTGACACTTGTCTTGTGATATTGATTTCCAACTGGTTTGATATGAACTCCTGAAAAGAATGAATATCCACATGGATTTGTTTCAGGACGATTGACCTTCAATTTTCTGGTGGGTGATATCCTTACTGCCAACAGCCCTCCACTTCCCCATTGCTGTAGATGTGTTAGCATTTTGATGTGCCAAACATGAAAAATCCATACAATACAATATACTATTTTCGGGGGAAGGGCATGCACATGCTTTTACGGGTGCATACACAAGACATGGACTAAACACATTGTCCCAAACCCTGGTCAAAACACCTGCATGTATACGCTTCTTGAGGTGAAGACTGAAGTACGAGATGACGATCATGGAAATCTCTTTTCACCAGAGACCAAAGCACTCATCAAGGGGCTGGGGGACAGCCCAGAGTCACTTGCATTGAAAGCGGAAATCATCGGTGCAGCAAATGAACTCAAACGAAGAGATTAACTTGATGGTGTTTTTATGTGTTTTTGGTTTGTTGATCTCATGATGTGTGTTTCAAAAAAGTACAACATATATGAATATACATATCGATCTATATACCATGCATATACGCTATGAATATGGAAAAGAAAATATGCAACACTCAACATATATGATCGAGATAGACTTATGAACCTCATCCCATTTCCTGGCTAGGATACTCCAGTGGATCAGCTGGTGGGGCAGTTCTTGGTGAGCCCACCCAGGGTGGTAATGGTGGTCCACCGAGTCCACCACCACATGTTCCTGAACCTGAGACCCGAGATTTCTCTCCGCCGCACAGAGCCAACAGGTTGGAGATGCCACACTTCCAGAAACTGTGCCTGGGCTGGGGGCAGGTGTAGCTGATTTGGAGAAAGAATTGAAGGAGCGCATGGAACGTCATGCCAAATCCCTAGAACAATCTTTGTCAGAAGAGTTCTTAGAAAAAAAACGCAAAGCGGAGGAAGAGCTTGAACAAGAGATAGACATGAAACGGACCAAACGACTAATGGACATGGAAGAAGATTTGAAAATAGAAAAGGAATACAAAGAATCCAAGCTGGCAGGGTTGGACGCCCAGCTAGCTGAAAAGATGCAGTTGGTAGCTGACGAGCAAACTATTTTAGATGAGCTAAGAGACAAGTCTATTGAGATGCACCGTAAATTGGAGGAAGAAGCTCGCAAACTTGAAATTCCAAAGGGCCCTGCAGAGGACCAAAAGTCAGTGATGAAAGACAGGTTGAGAGAGAAACTTGAGCTGACAATTAAGAAAAGGGGGCTTGAAGCGATGCCCACAAACACTCCTCTTGAACCGAAGGCTTCAGGTCAACCAACCCCAGAATCAACCAACACATCTCCCAACAGTGTCGTTGTGCCGACCACCGACATGCGTTTCTCATCTTCGACACACCCAGCAGCTTGGCAGTTTCTGTATCGCATTACAAAAAGAGAAGACCAATGTGACAAAGCAATCTATGATGCATGGCACGCAGGTGTGGGTCTTACAACATATATTTGTTGAAACTTCAAACTTTTGGTCACCGTACAATATGTTAAATTATAAAATCCTCCCGTATTTGTTCTTTGGTGAAACAGGTGGTACCAAAAGAGATGTCCTGCTGAAAGACTTCGTTTGTCGTTGCTATAGCCCAAATGATGACTTTGCCAAGAACAAGGTGCTTCCCAGTCATGTGTATAACAATTGTTTCAATCAAGTTGATACCCCGAATCCATCCAGATCCAGCTGCCACGCAATGTCAGGCCAAGTTGCAGGCACTCATCACTCTGAGGAACAGTGCCAAATCCTGGCGACGAAACTTGCAAGGTTATTCATGGCATACCGAGGCAGAGATGAAGTCGAAGCTGGGTTGGGTAGAGCCCCTTGTCTGCATTGATTGTCGATATTTGGACACTGAACAAATCACTATCCTTCAGGATTTTCTCACAAAACTGTTTCAAGAATGCCGACTTGATACCCAGGTCAAAGGTGGAAGGTGCTGTGAAATACTGCACTAAGCGGAAGATGACAAAGACTGATTGCATGTACTTGCATCATTTTGATGTCAATTTTCACATGTGCATTTTTAGATTTAAAGCATGATTTGGGTATATTTTGGTGATGCCATACCCTTTATCCTCTCATCCCATAGTTGTGCTGCGGCAGGAAATGCATATATGATGAGAAGGCTGTGAAATACTTGGTGCAGGTGCGTGATGATGTTGAGGCTGGTGATGAAAAAATGAAAGAACTTGAACAAGAGATGAAAGAGTGGGGAATCTTCGATACGGACTTCTGCTTGGGCGATATCATGGTTGACGATGAAGACAATGACACCCCACCCCCGCCGAAAAAAAATAAGCTGGCGGAGTTTCCAGTGGTTGAAGGGGAAGAAAGTATTGTCGAATATGTGGGGCAATACAAGAAAGCATGCCTTTCCAAAAAAGCTTTGCTGAAGAACACACGTGATCGCTTAGAGAAAGACAAAGCTACAGGGCATGAGAGACTTATCCTTAATCACTCCGTTTTGTTTCATGAGTTTTTTTGGTCTTTGAGGAAAACATGCCGTTTTTTCTGCATGATGTTTTCCTTTCAATCATCACTTCTTTAAATAAGGAAAGACATGAAGAATTTAGAGGAAAGTGCCAGTCTCTCGGTTTCATGGGTCCTCACGAACTTGTTGCTGTCCTTCTTCCGGCCAACGTCCATCTTTGTGCCTGCCCCCGGCTCAGGTAAGTTGAGCGAGTTGTACCAGGAGTTGGGAAACATTGAAGTGAGCACTCAAGGTCGAGAGAGTCTTGTACAATAAATGCGGGGGTACAGTTCAAATTGGAATAGCATACAAACTTTCACAACCAATTCCAAAACAAAAAACAAACTGTACTTCAACATGTTTTGAGGAAAAAAGCCTTTGCTACTTGCTGTGACAAGATCCGCCGAGAGTCCATAGCTTATACACATGCCTTTTCATGGAAAGCTAATATAGTAAAGATGCTATAGCATATGGGAATATATACAAATGCACTGCATCTATAATGGTCATGTTTCAACATATGGTCGCACTTACCCCGTGGTGTAAGGTGCATCAGCTTTGGCAACATCCATGCCCAGGTCAAGACACTTGACAGCTTTAGTGTATATATAGAGCACTCTAAAATTATTTGAAATAATTTGATCACCATTTTAGACTGCAAAAGTCAACTGCGCTGAAGGAATCAAATGGACACGCCATAGAATTTCTTTGAGATCATTCATCTTATTTTTCACATGGTTTATCTATGTTTATCTAAGGACCTTTTACTCAAAGGCTTCTACCAAGAGCAAAGCCAAAGGACCTTCAAAGGAGGTTCCACCGGAGGCCTAAAGGCTTAATGAGTTGAGTAGCGTGCCCTGTGCCCGGCCTCACCCTAGAGCTGCCACTCTGCTTCCATCACCGTGGTTGCCGGAAGGAAGTGGTAGCATGTTTAGTTGCATTACAATATCATCTTTTTGGATAGTAATTGATTCATCACAAAACATTTCTGCATATCCCATACTTTTGTTGAAAGAGGGGTTGCCATTTTGATGGGGCCAGTTTGACATTACAGAAGTTATAGCGGAGGTTGCCGCAGTCCATTTGTGCAGTAACATTTGCTGCGTGGGAAGCTCTACAAAAAAAAGTAAAAAAGAATGAAATGAGGGGGTGCTGTTTCTGGTTGTGAATGGTTACAAGTTTCAAGAAGTTCTCATTTCCCCAAACCCTTACAACAACTCCTGATCTCTTTTGAAGCTTTAATTTTTTTATGACTACATCGGAGCCTTGCACCCCCCCCACGCAGGTCAAGGTGGAGCTTCGGAAGTGGTGGATGATGTTCTCAAAACATATGTTGCAACTTGGCTTTGACGTCAGGGTGTCTGTGTATGGGTTGGTCCTACTTAACGAGCCATCTGCTGTAAGCTATAAATGTCAAATCTGAACTACTACCATCGCTCCCCAAAAAAAACAAAATTGAAGGCAAAGTCAGTATTTCATTACCCCTGTATATATATGCCTTTGCTACAAGTCTTAATTGAGGCGCATTCTGCTGAAGCCGCCATCCAACAAGCGAAAGGCGCCGGTAGTCTGGCAGTTTGGTCCAAAGAGAAAGTCATCTTACAAAGTGTTGGTGGATTAGCTGAATCAAAGGAAGGGAACCGGAGCCGTGATTTGGCACGGCAACTACACAAACGTGGCTTCATGCTGAATGTTCCCATCAGTTGGCTAAAAAATGTGCTTTAGTGCGTGCAAATTCAATAATGTTTTGTGTTTGGTACCTCAAGTTGTTTTTTGGAATTTGGGTGTTTTTTTGGGGAATCCCAGGGTGTTAAAGAATCACATGCATAGTGTTTGCCCTGCCTACCCTTTCCCCATTTAAGGTCCATCCAACGATGCGGCGAATTACAAGGAGAAGAAAGAGAAAACGTGAAATCCATCACCCCATGCTGAAAATCTTTGATATGGCAAAATTTTTACTGAGCTCTGAACGATATGCTCAGAAATTGTTGAATAGCCCACTTTCACAGGAGAACACTTGGACCCATGACTTGATGGAATTTTGGGAGAAGTGGCGGATCATCGATCCCACCAATCAGGTATTTTCTGATCATGCCGGCCATCTACATCATGTAATACCATGTATGCTTCATGGTGATGAAGGTGTTGGCCATAGACGGAAACCTGTGATGCAAATATCGTTTGGATCGTTACTACGGGTTGGAAAAGCATCTCTGGAAAGAATGCTGTTGATAACATCCTGCCCCCACAAGATGTATTCAAAGTTCAACAAGGGTTCAGTAGCAGGAAACGTTGTGCTAGACAAGCTTATGGAGGAGTGTGGGAGGTCTGCGTTGATAGCCTATACCCGGGGCATCGAAACACGTGGCCACACATTCTACTTGGCTTTTCTTGGATTAGCAGGGGACCATCCATTTCAAACAAAGGCATATCGATCAACACGTGGTCATCTCAAAACAGATATTTGCCCTCATTGTCATGCAAATACCTACAGCGTGCCATTCGAAGAGATGGGCCTTGGCGCAATGTGGAGGAAAACAGTTTTTCAATCTTTGCCTTGGAGTAGGGATGTTGCTATCCCCCTTGCATTGATGCCAGGGGCAAGCCACCCTTCCTTCATACGATGGGATTTGATGCACATGTTACCACATGGTTGTGCCAGAAACTTTGTGGCTTCCATCATTTGCATGTTGGCTGGGCCATTGGATGTTTTTCTACCTTCTGGTGGTGGAGGTTTAAACAGCAAAGAACATCGATTAGACGAAGCGTATACGCATTTTCAAAGCTGGCTGGATTGCAAGGGGAAGCATGTGCGGGACATGAAGGAGTTTACATTGGAAAACTTGGGCTGGAAGCAAAACAGGTCCTATCCAGAAATGACATGCAAAGCATCCGACTGCACTCTACTGATCCAATGGCTTATCGACTTTCTTTCAACAACACCCTTGGCCAGCGAGTTGGCTTTAGAGTATGCATTGAATGGCCTTGTGGGCCTTGATGAGTTCCAACGTTTAGCGTACACAGGCGATAGACTGTTTTGGAACGAGGAAAAACAAAGACAAGGAAAAATCCATTTGGGGACGTTCTTGTGGGCGTATGTGGGGCTGCAACACCATTGGCACCAGAGAGGCTGGACTCTATTCAAAATCGTTCCCAAGCTTCATTATGCTGCACACTGGCATGATGAGTTGACAACATCTCTCAAGGATAAAAAGAAGTGGGCACTAAACCCTGGGGCCTTCGCGACGCCTATCCTTGAAGACTTTATTGGTGTTGTTTCCCGTATTGCACGAACATCGCATCCCAGCAGTGTTGCCAGAACGACGATCTACAAGTACTTGGTGCAAGTAAGAAAGGCATGGTCAGTGACGAAGTAAGAAGAAGAAAAAAGGTACTGGGAACTTGGATGGGATGTGTTTGATGATCAGTTTTTCCTGTTTTAATTTCATCAAATTTCAAGCAATTCCAAATGACCAATTATTCTTGGTCGGAACGAAAATTGATGGTAAAGAGAAAAAACCAAGAAAAGGAACAACGTTGGATGGACCAGGTAGATATTTATAAATATATAGACCTGGAACCCAAATGACCCTTGTTTTGATTGGAGTTTAAGCCCCTGGAACCCAAATGACCCTTGTTTTGATTGGAGTTTAGGCCTTGTTTTTTTAGGGTTGACCGGTTGACCTTGAAAAATAGAGGTCATTTTTGGGTTCCAGGTGTGAAATATAAAATCAAAAGGTGTCCAACGCATCAGAGACAAGCAATCAACTAACAAAACACATTGGTACCATAATCACACATGTTGATGACATAAAAGGCAAGTTGGAAATATCTAAGCTCAACATCTCGCCATCAACCTTCAAACTGCGGTTGACATCCCCTTCAAACCAGCAAACAAAAATCAATCATAAAAAACAACCACCAACAATCACATACAGTATTTAGGAAAAAAACACACCCAAAAAAAAAACACCTGTCACCAACGGCACACACAAAAAAAAAAAACAACACAGTCCCGTTGTTTCACGTCTCTCTGTGGAGCTGGTGGCACCTACAAGCAAAGACTTGTGAAGCAGCTCCGTGTCCCAGTTGCTTTCCAATTTCATACCTTTGGCGTTGAGGTCAACGGTCGATGGGGCAAAAATGTATCAATCCTGCTCCTAATCCAGGATTATATTGGGAGTACTTCAGCTAATGGTCAATTGGTGGTTTGGGGCCCGGTGGTTTGGGATTCTAGCAGTACCCCTAAGTAACAATCCCTTTCAAAAGGGGACCCTAGGAATCCAAACCAGCAATTAACCATTGGTTGAGTACTAGTGTAGGATGCCAAAATATCCCACGTGTTTTTCGTAGCAACATGTTTTTTCCCATTCAAACGGCATCCACCACTTTGCAATTTTCCCATCAAGAAACTGGTCGTCATGAGGTCCAAAACGTGCACCAGGTGCAATCTCTGCCGCAATCTCAGCGTCCATTTATGGAGAAATGGACGCCTGGGCTGTCTCAAAAAACCTATAGGAATCCTTACACAACATGGAAGTTTTGTGTGGAGAAAATCAACATGTTCAGATATGAAATATAATGAAATCTTGTAAACTTGGAAAGGTTCCTAATTTTCAGACATCCCTAAAATATCTAGCATCCTGACATGTACAGTAAACAAATTTGAAAAAGGTATGTAGATGGTATGTGTCCCAATGTAATTCTGGTTGACATCTAAAACGCACTCCAAATAGAACACCTTTTGTCAGAGCCAAGCAATTGAACTTGAATGATTGCATGATGTTTTTTCATGCAAATGGCCAGCATTGGGGTCCTTGTTTTAAGTGGGAGATAGCGCAGTATGGACACTATACTTATGCTCTTGCAAAGGTATCTTCTCCTGAACCACAATTCAGAAGATATGTTGGGCATCCATGTTTCATTCCAGGATCTAAGGCAATGAAGAATTTAAGTAATCTTCGTATCTGTTTAAGCCCCCGGAATCTCCTTCTAGCCATCATCTAGTTGGTTGTTTCAACCCATTTGAAAATGCCAAAATGATTTCTGTGGCTGAGACTTCCGCTTCCACTGATATGAAGCATGTGAAAAAAGAACATGTCGGAAAGATCCAAAACCCCACTAAGTAAACATGGTTACCAGTTGAAGCCGTCGGAATTTCGGAAAAAAAAAGCCCCTCGCCAAGACCATCCATCCATCCACCGATTGGCAAGTCTGGCTGAGTGGTTGAAAAAACTTGCACTTGCATTTCAAGATGCTTTAAGTTATTTTTTCAAACAAAAATAAGGAGCTTTGGTGAGACTTCAACTTGCAAGGCCTTTCCGATTGGCCTGAACATATGAAAATCAACCACCGTGGACCCACAGCCCCGCAGCCTGGCACGTTTAACGGCGATTCCTTGCAGAACTGCAGCTCCGTCGTTCAGTCAAATGACGAGACGATGCCCAAGTTTTGCGTGAAATGCTGGGTGCGTTGTCTTTTTTGCCAAGGCGCTTGTGGGCGGTATTTGATGATGCCTTCGCTGCTGTGATTCATCTAAAATGCTGTGAGATTTTGGGTTGTTGTCTTTTTGTGCAGTTGTTTCCATTGCAGGGAAATGCTTCGAAACCTGGAGCGTTGAAGCCTTCAAGCTTCAATTAGCGGCGCTGCTATTTTCCAGTGTGGGCTATATGGTTTTTCCTGGGTTTTTTCCCTGAGATCTGGGGCAGTTGTTGGATGGAAAAAAAACAAAATATGATCCTTGAGCCAAAAATCTGGGCAAATTACTAACTATAATTCCTTAACCTGAATTAAGGGTATTTTTTGGAGGAATTCTTTTACTGACTATATAAACCACCATTTGGGGTGACCAACCAGCAGTTTGCCCAGAAAAATCCTGCTTGTCAAATTCAGCTGGAGGATGCACCTAGAGGGAGTGGAAAACTGTTTCATCAAGCAACCCACCATTATGTTCAATTATTATACAGTGACATACAGGAAATTTTTCCAACCAGAAAAAGGACTCAGAATCATTTCAAGGAAATACGACCAATGTAATTGACCTTGACCAGGTCACATGTGAGTCCAGCAAAACACAAGCACAAAAAGAGTATCATGCTGCCTTTGGTAACAAAGGATATTCCTGATAACCAGAAAACATTGAACAAATACACCCCCGAAGACTAGTATGACAATGGAAAATAAAACATTTGAAGATGTATCAGTATCCCCTAGTCAAAATGGTGATTTTCCAGCGTCATGTTACTTTCCTGGGGAGTAAACCGTATATCAGGATGCAAACCTCATTTCTCAAGTCTCCAGTCCTCAGAACCAGTTTCACTTCATCAATTTTGGGAGTTGATTCACCGAACTAAAGCAACCATTGACCCACTACTTGGAGGATCATGCCAGGATGAAGTAAGTGGCTGGCAAAAAAAAGCCTTGGTGATCGTAAGTCCCCTACGGATAGGGTTGTTACTTCCCCTTCCAAATGGCCGAAATCATGGGTTATAAATTTGGGTGGTCCGATCACCACTTACTATTTCGGATGATCCTCCAAGTATGGGTGCAGTGATTTTGTCACAACTAGCCGTTGGTTTCAGAACTTTCCGTGGAATCCATCAGCCAACTCCACCGTGGAAACCGCAAACGCTGCCGCATCTTTTCTCTCGGATGTTCCCGTCAAGTATCCATCATCGCCATCTTTGAGAGCCTCGGAGGCTAAGGAAATTTCACGCTCGAGTTGACTCTTTGGTTGGTTTTCAAGATTCTCCATGTTCATCTATCGATGGCACAATTATATAAGATGATGGTTGGAACTATGCTTGGATTATGTTTCAAGCCCCAACTATAGTAACTACAAACACATCTAACATCATCTAACCAATCTAAAATTGATGGAAATTGAATGAAACATATTTTTCCATATTGTAGTAATTCCCATGGATCATCCAAGTACCCCACCATTTTCTCCTCCCAAAACCCACCCTCAAACTGAATCGGATCCAGGTCACGCCAACAGGCCTCAAGATAGGAGCGAAACTCCTCAACCCTCCATGGGTTTTTCATGGTTTTTCTTGGTGTTTAGGTGACAGGAAAAATTGGAAGACCCACTATTTTTGTGCTAGGGAAATGTTTTTTACAACACCCAAAAATTATCAAAACATCATGATATACTTTATTCTCAATCCAAACGATGCATGTACTATGAAAGCAAAATCACTCAAAATTTCAAAGGTACCTTTCAACATATAAATTTCATAAAAGAAATTGCTTTGATCCCACCAAAACAGGGGGTATATGGTATATTTTCATACCTCTTCCCACATTGGGTTTCTGTTATCCTCCCCCTTCCACAACAAGACCTGTCACATGCAAGGCTTCCACACCCCAGGTAAGTGTCGCTGAAAAGATTCCACAAGGCAATGCCTCAGCAAGGCGAACTGTGGGGAACTCTCACCAAAGGATTCCTGAATCATGAAAAAAATCAGCACTATATGGATGTTTCCGAACACAGTGGGTTTTCCCCCCAAATCATCCATTTAAATAGGGGTTTTCCACTACAAAGAATCCATTTTGGGGTACCACTATTTGTGGAAACACCCATATATAATATATAGTCAAATGAAATACGGTACCACAATCTGAAAAAAAAACTTAAAAGTGAAACAACCTTTGGGTTTTTGTTTTCACAACCAATGGCTAAATAATGCCTATGGCTAAATATAAAACTAAGTGCTTGGGTGCTGCCTTCCGTTTCCCAATTTCCTCAGCCCCAAACGGCCGTCCGCGCCGGCGCTGGCGAAACGGCCCGTGGTGGCTTCGAAGGTGACGGACAAGACCTGAAAAAACATCGTCATAACTTTGGTCGGGGCCCCCGTCTTGGAGGATCATCCTGAGGATCATTCCCCTTCCAAATGGCCTATATAAATGGCTTATAAATGGGGGGCGATCCTAACTACTTCCTAAGTGGGATGATCCTGCAAGTACCCAGTAACAGTCAGAAACGAAGGTTAGTTTGGGATTCCCTACTACAAATGGAATAATCATGAAAAAGGTCGCTGTTAGTGGGTGGGGATCCCGGAACCAGCCAGTGCTTTGGAGGATTCTTGGGCATCAGTAAATCCGCGCAGTCATTCCTCCGCTCCAAAATTGCATCCAACATCATCCAACAACAAATGATCATGGCAGCAGCTCGACATGACATACATATTAAACCCTTGGACACCAAAACCATGAAAAAGGAAGGTTTTAATCCCTAGAAATATGGGTTATAATCCCTAAAAAAGAGGGTTGTGGGTTCCCATGGTACTTAGGTTGTCCCCCATTCCCAGGATGCCAGTGGCAAATGAAGGTTTAGCTGGGAGATTCCCGAGCCTAAATTCGGGAGAAAAACCTGGTTACAAAGTTACAAGTCTGTAGATCCGATCCAGTCAAATGGATGATGATTACATGACTGGCATCACGTGGGCTTTCAACAATTAGTTCTTACATCTTGGCCTTGCGAAACCCACACTTTCCACCAAGATGACATCACTTTCCGAAGTTGAAACGAAAACATCTACCATCATCTACCCTTCAAGCTGTCTGAAACTGAAACTAAGGCTAAAATGCGCTTGGAAGCATTTTGGTAGCTCCAAGTCGTTCCATGAAGGGGTTTTTGGATACAGGGAGCCTCCCCTTTATCGTTCCCTTCTCAGTTATGTAAAACTAGGACTCCCAGGCCGAATCATCATGACACACCAAACGATTCAATGATTTGCCAGTCCTCATACCAAGGTGCAGGTGGTTCTTGATTCAGCTTGGGTTGGATAGGAGGGCCCGGGAGACCCTCCCCTAGGACAGGGGGAAAATGGGGTGAAATGTGTGAATCCCTAGACTTTGGATGTGGGAACTTTAGGGAACCTTAGGGAATCATAGACAACCAATGGATTTTCGCTTGGGCACCCCCACCCAGGCCCAGTCAGAAACTGTAACGGTGGATTACCGTGGAGGTTGGTTGATATATAAAGGTCCTTCATTTACATTGTGATAAACTGATTGTCCCACTGTAAACCAGGGTTTTTCGGCAGCGTATACCAATATGTTCTACTATTTGTCGTGAACCAAAGCCAACTTTCCTCCTCAATTGTAGCATCTTTTGTTGAATCTTGAAAAAAGCATCCTCGTCAACAAGGGGAGACTGTTTTCTCGACTCTTGGGGGGCTATATAGCACACCTATAAGATCATCAAAGGATCATACACTCCGGTGGAAAATCATGGAACATCCACCTTTTTGCTGTTTTTTTTAAACCAGGAAATAGATGGCGATTTTCCATGGCTCGGTTACTCTACCTGTACCTAAGGAGTATACTACTAGTTGGTGGTTTCAACCCCTTTGAACAAATACAAGTCAAAATGGGAATCATCCCCAAATAAAGGTGAAATTTAAAAAATATTTGAAACCACCACCCAGAATTATTTGGGGGTTTCCTAAAATGGTGGGTTTCCCCAACAAACCCACGGGTTTTCCTACTAAAAATGATCAGCACTTGGGGTGTGAAATGGGGGTACCCCCATTTAAGGAAACACCCATTTCCTGCCATATGAGTTTACCTACTGGACGACGGTGGATCGATGTCAATGTCCCAACCCACGAATTTTTTGGCCCAGCGGTCTTGCCATCGAAGAGTTCCACGCGACGGTCCCAACCTCATGTTGTAGGAGGCACAAAATACAAAAAAAAACATGGGTTGGTTCATAAAACCCCAACATGTCCACAACAAAAAACAAAAAAAACAACATCCATATTTCTGTACAGAAAAAAACAATTTCATTTTTTTTGGATTATTCAAGATTATCGTGGATATTCCCTAAGGATCCAGACCCCTTCCCTAGAATAGGATTAATGGTCTCAATCCCATTCCCAGAATAGGAATATAGGGGTAATCCCTTTCTCAGGACATATCTGGATCCTTAGGGCCTTAGGGATTCAAGAGCACCGAAGCTTTGAAAGGAATTATATATACAGATGTGCTTTTACTGCAATCTGTCCCTTCAAAGATTCCAAAGATTGGAGTGGCATCCCTGCCTACTGAAATCTGGAGCCGATATTCTGTAGTTTCAAAATGCTTCAAACAAATGTTTGGGTCACCATGTTTATTTGGGAAACATCCCCAAAATAATCTGAAAGGTTTGGTTCTTCAAAGGTTCGGCTTTAGAAAAAACTCATCAACTGTGGGGTGAGTCAGGGTGATGTTGCGAATTGAAGTAGTATGACAAAATGAACCGTGTGAAGTATCGTCGTCTTTACACTCGGTAGCCAAAACGACCCTTTAGTAATCGACTCCTACTCCAGTGCCGAAAAAAATACCGGTTCATCAGAAACATCGTCAAAGATCATCAACAAATTCAAGGTAAAACACATTCAGGTAACACTGCTTCAAGCATGTCCAATTCTGGAACATGTCCATTTTGCAACCCACGTTTTTCATTACTATAGGCCCATAGGCCAACAAATCGGTTTGATGACCATACCCTGATGCCTACCAACCTCCCCCCCAAAAAAAGGATCCCTCACGTGCAGCAGCAACCAAACGTAGGTCGGGCCTGGTGTGATGGACATAGTTTTCTTGGATGAATCTATGGAAATGGTACCATGCTGAGAACTAAC
This sequence comes from Breviolum minutum Mf 1.05b.01, assembly GCA_000507305.1. Lineage (NCBI taxonomy): Eukaryota > Dinophyceae > Suessiales > Symbiodiniaceae > Breviolum > Breviolum minutum. Next base: position 148,460 of record DF240071.1, on the reverse strand, counting down.
ATACCCCCTACATCACTGATTTACTTTGCCCCAGGATAGGAGATGTTAGGTACCTGGAGGGCCTCGAGGGTACTTCTTTTTCATAAATTTGGGGTGAACATGATTTTCTTTTTGCGTTGCTTTACTTGGGAGGAGTGGGAAATTGATGAGTTCTCAAATCTGGATGCTTGCAGTCCAAAAAAACATTAAAACAAAAGGGTGCTGGTAATTTTGATGGCACCGTTTTTTTTCTTCGGAGCATCCTGCACATTATGCCCTCTTCCATGGATGAGGTATGACATATTATGTGTATCTCCACAAGTAGCGATGATGTGAAGCAACCATATTTGACTTTCGGACCAAAAAACATGGGCAATGCTTCAAAAGTAGCATGGCTGAATCTGCACATTGTTTAGTTTAGAGATCTTATACTTATTGCATTTTTTTACATATATATCAATGTTATAATCTCAGGGTCTTGCTTGGTGAGTTTCTTTAGTGCTCACCATTGGTTTTTGTCACCAACAAAAACATGCGGGACTCATCTTCGGTGAATTTTTTTGTCCCCGAGAATCCGACCTCACTGCCATGGCGTTGATGCCGCGCCTCGGTTTTTTGCAAAAGATTTTCCAGCAATCCCGGTGCATCCTCAAAGTTATATAAATACTTGGGATTTGTTGAAGCATCTTTTAAAAGATTGGATGTCCAACTTGGCCAATTTGACTGTAGTTAAAGTAAAATGAGTTTTTCCATGTATGAATTATATTTATGGCAATTCCCAACATTGACACACCCGGGTGTGTTCCTGAAACCTTCCTAAGGCCTTACTGACAAGGTCTTTGGGACACTAGGAACATAGGCATGGTTAACATCTTTTGTTTTCTTCAAGGAGCCAAGTAAAAATTACACTGCTAAATTTATTCAAACTCTTGGGAGGTTCATGTCCAAAACCCAAACAACTTGAATCGTTTGGGGAGGATTGTCCAATTAAAATCATCAAAACAAAACGGGTGTGAGGTCCACGATACACAATGGATGAATAAGCTCACTGAATCCTAATGTCCTCATCATTGGGTACAAACATGTGGGTTTGTAAACTAAGAAAACATGTCACACCCTCCCTGCAACTACAATTCACCAGCTGAAAATTGATGGTTGCAAAATGACATCTGCAATTCTTTTAGGATGACATCTTTTTGAGGCGTCATGTTAACTTAAGGGAGTGTAACTTGAGGCTTCATCAAAGGATCACACAACTTGAGAGCTTGAGTGGCTCCAATCGGCCAATCAATCCATCGCAGTTCATCATATCTGGTCCCTCATCACTTATGGCATCAAATATTTAGAAACAAATGGCAGAGATCCCTCAAAGGCCTATCAAAAATTCCCTCTACTAGAAAGCTTATAGTAATAAAACAACATCTACAACAATAAATCAACTATCCAGGTGATTCAAAGTGACCTTTTCATCCCCTAGGTGGAGGTCATTTAACAAGCCTTTGATTTCGGGTCACGTGTTGTCACCAGCAGACTTGCGAGGTAAGCAACCCCAGTTTTTTAAATGGCTTTCATAAGGGATAGGGAACCCACCTTGGAGAATCTCATGATGGTTCGCTGTTCGCTAGCTGCGCACATTTCCTTAAAAAAAACCCATTTTCTGGCTTACGGGATGCATCTTTTTCCTAATCTCTGTAGACTCCAATTTGCTGGAACTCTGGGATCTTTAACTCATTGAATTGACCCCTTCACCACTCAGCCCAAAATTCGCCCATGTGTTCCAAAAAGCGCGGCTTGCAGAAGACTTTTTTGGCGTGTCAGTGGCAAAACATGCAAAAGTCAAAACCTTGGAAGGATCTGGGACGTTGTGAGTGGCAAAGTCTTTGGATTTTTAGAGCTCCAGGGAGCCATCCGATGGCTCCATAGCCCTCTCTCTCTTTCTCTCTCTTTCTCTCTCTTTGGTCTTATATGTACATATCTGTGTGTGTGTGTGCGTGTGAAAATGTGTGTATATAATATATATATATATAAATATTTTCGAATTATGCCTGTTCACAATGACCTTTATAAGGATGATGATCAATCTCACTTTAACATGCCACCTTCTTAACACCAGATACACCTTGTGGTCTACCGTAGCCTTGGGGGGCTCAGGGAGCCTTAGAGGAAGAGGTGTGGTGTTAGGTTTGCGCCATAGGGTTAGCATCTTTGCTTTGGCTACTTGGTGGAGCGTGGACGTTCCGATCTTGGAGGAAAAAGGGCGAAGCGGCTTCCACTGAGAATCTTGGGAAGATTCTGCAGGCTCGGGTGCGGGCGTCATTACATTTCCTTTTGGGCTATCATCTTGAGTCAGTTTGAGATTGGTAGCGGAGCGAACCTGGTCGAGTGGTTTGCAGTTTTGTGAAACAACAGGGCCTGGAAGTTTTCAATGCCTACGGTCGAGGAGGCATCGACTGCATCCGGGATAGGAGCAGACAGCTCTGTGCCCAACAATCTGGCGATTTTGGTCCCGACGTTTGACCCAGCAGTGGACAATGTTGAGATTTGGGGAAAGAAAGTAGAACTTCTGCTATCTTCCTGGCCGCCATCAAAGATCAATGAACTCGCCACCAGATTGATCTTAGGATGTCGGGGAACGGCTTTTCAGAAGTTGCAGTTACATAGTGCTCAATTGCTGACTGGGGATTCGAAGGGTATCAAGAAGATTGTGGAACTGGTGGGAGGCACATGGGGGGCAATTCCCCTAGAACAACGGTTCGAAATAGTGGAACGTGCACTGTTTCGCAACGTGCAGAAACCGGATGAGACTAGTGACTCATATCTTTCGAGAAGTGATGTCACATGGACTGAATTGTTGAACAAGAACATCCAACTCGATGAGATCAGATCCTACATCCTACTCCGTGGTAGCAAACTGGCAGGAGAAGACAAGAAACGCGTCTTGGTGGAGTCCGGTGCGGAGATTGGATCAGCATTGGATCTCCAGAAAGTCACGAGAGCAATCCGAATGCTTGGCTCCAATTTCTTTCTGGACATGACTGGCTTGAAACGTGAAAAGGGCTTGAAGACGTATGACCACATGACACTGGCCATGGATGAAGGCTCGGACGGGGAAGCCGAGGCCTACTGGATGGCTGATGATACAATGGTGGATGATCAAGCTCTCGAAGTTTTGGCTAGCGAGGATGACGAGGATGCGACGTTGATCTTACAGTTTGAGGATGCGGTCTCAGAATTGGTACAGAATGATCAGGAGTTGGGAGCCCTGTTCAGCACTTACCAAGATGCCCGGAAACGCCTATCGGAAAAAGTACGCTTCAGAGGATTCTGGAGTGTGAAGAAAGGTGACCGTAGCAGCAAAGGTGGCAAAGGCAAGGGCAAGGGCAAGATGCAACGACAGTCGCTAGCAAGTCGCATAGCTTCTTCATACTGCAGGCTGTGTCAGAAGAAAGGGCATTGGAAAAATGAATGTCCTATGAGAAGCAGTGCATCATCGACAACAACCTCATCTATGAGTGCTCCGACAACCTTTGTGACTGCCGAGCTCAATTTGCCGTTTGCCGAGGATCATGGGGGTTGTGGTGAGGAAATTATTCTAACTAGTCTAGGCATAGATCATAGCATGAAGAAGCCATGTAGGAGAACAGCACGAGACAGACTAATCCAGACATTGCAAAAGAAGGGCATTTTTGTGAAGAGTAATCCAATAACAGCTAACATGCCTGACAGGACACCGCCGATTTCTGAGAGTCCTTGTAAAATGCCAGATGCTGTTGATTCCTACCAAGATGATTTTCAGGAAAGCCTGTTTGCATCTTCAGGAACTCAAGGTGTGGTTGACTTAGGTGCGTCCCAGACGGTCATTGGTAGCAATCAAGTGTCGGAACTGCTTGCACTAATCCCTCAACAGGTTCGTGACAATGTCAAGCAAATCCCATGTCAACTCACATTTCGTTTTGGGAACCACCAAACACTGGTCAGCCGATATGCTCTTTTGATGCCACTGGGGAGTGTGTCATTCCGCATTGCAGTTGTTCCCGGAAACACCCCATTTTTGTTATCCAACACGTTCCTAAAGGGGATTCAAGCTGTAATTGACACAGACCAAGAGACTCTTTGGAGTAAAAGATTGAAACGCAACCTCATGATCACCAGAACCCATAAGAATTTATTTCTAATGGATATCAACCAGTTGTGGGAAGACACACCACCCAAGGATTTAGGTTCACAATGTTTCGCGTCCGAGACGGCCGAAAATCCGAGCAGTGAGGGTCACAAGTGTTTCATGGAAAATAATCAACATGATAAGACGTCAGAAGATTCCAAAACAGTGGCCGATCAACACAGCAGGTCAGCTCGTGGTGTTGAGAAATGTTCATTTCATGCAGCAAAATTCGACAATCAAGAAGCCCGAGAACCGTGTGGATCGTCCTTCACCCGTGATCATGTCAGTGTCCCAGAAGCTGAGTGCCTATCGCAACAGCAGCAACAAGGTAACAGCAGCCGAGAGGATCACTGCCATCAAGCAGATGGATCTGTCTGCTTTGGAGAAGGAGACAGTGGAGTTCGGGAAGGCACATCGAGGCCAGAGCTTTCCTCAGGCTTTCGAAGATCACGGCTGGACGGACTGGTTTGTGAAGACCTACGAGTGGAGCGGGAAGGAATCTCATGTGAAGTTCCTGACATATGTCGAAAAGAGGTTGGACAGCGAGATCAGCCAAGGAAGTGCACCAGTTCAGGTACTGGCTCCCAAGGCGAAAACAACAGCCAAGAAGTCAGCTGCCAAACCCAAGTCGATGGCTCAGGGGTCCGAAATGGGATGGTCCCATGTGACGGAAGATGTGATCGAGACGGACTCGGACGAGGACCTGATGACCCACACTCAGATTCGAGTTCACGAGATGGAGGAGCAGGTCAAGATGGTGTCCCAGGAGAACTCTCACATGATGCAGCGCATGAATGGCATCGAGATGGCACTTCAGGAGCTGATTCATCACGTGAAGGGTCTGGGAATCAAACAAGAGCAGTAGATATCGAAGTTGAAGACATGGAAGATGATCGGTATGACTTTGTGTTTTTCGCACCCATGAGTCAAAACATGACCTATGAGAAACAAATAGGCAAGTTAGTGACACAGTTTTGGAAAGAATATGAAGAGATTCAGCAAAATTGCCATTCCCACCGATCTCCCAAAGTCGATTTCTTCGAAATAATGTGTCATGCTCACAGCGAATTGACGCATCAAGCAGAGATTGGAGGTTTGCGGGCACGGCGTTTTGACATTGACACAACAGATCTTAGCACTAAGGCCGGTCGACAGGTACTGTTCACAGCACTAATAACCCAGAAACCTGAACATGCATGGTATAGCCCAGAATGTGGTCCCTGGTGTTTGTGGAGCAACCTAAACATGGGTAAGTCACTTTCCTTAGAAGAAAAGATTCTTGATTTGAGGATATCCAAACTCTGGCAAATTGCTTTGGGAATTGTGATTCATCGACATCAAAGATATCATGGAAACCATTTCCATATGGAACAACCGTTGGGGTCCCAAATGTGGAAAATTCCAGGAAGCCAGGAGTTGACTCAAAACATGATGCACTGCTGTTTTGATCTGTGTCGAGTTGGCGATTTGAAGGATCCGGAGACTCAGGAACCGATTCGGAAACGATTGCATGTGCTTACTACCTCCACGTCGATGCAAGTGTGTCTTCATGGGAAGTGGTGTGATAAGAACCATGTCCATCGTGTGATTGCAGGTAACACTCACTTCAAGGGGGAATCAATAGCCGTTTCCAAGTTCACTGAATGGTATCCCAGACGATTTGCTAGACAAATAGTGAAAGCCATCAAACAAGAGACCTGTAAATCAGAATGTTTAGCTAGTGAGCACGATGACCATCCCACCAAACGACGAAGACTGGGTATGAAACTGAGTCCTCAAGCCATTGAACAGCATTTCCCGAACGTCAATTGGCAGACAGTGATGTCTTTAGCAGACCGTCGTGCACCACGTGTGGGAAAACTGACCATAGAAGAAGGTGAATTATTCCAACAAGTCCAGCGTTTGTGTCCACAGCAGGAAATCAAACACCTAGTAGTATGTAGGGGTATGAATAGACATGTAGGTCCATGTAAGATCACACCTAAGGGAAGTGCACCTATCCGAAGGTTTGTGTGTCTAACCAGAGTAACCAATAACCTGAGTGTTGACAATGAGTGGGAACCCTGGGAACGGTTATCTCTTAGAGCATTACGTCGAGCATGTCCTCCAAGTAGGATAGGTTTAACGATCTTTGCAGCACCCAAGAACCATCATGGCAGTGTTCCCATTGAAGCTGATCGTTCGAGACCTTCTGCCGATGTTCCAATCCCCGAGCCGACACAGCAAGACTTGACAGCACCGCCCTGGAAGAAGCCCCGAGTAGGTGAAGAAAAAGAAGTGATAAATCCAGAATTTCAGGACAACAGTGTAACAGAAAGACCACTAGGAGATCAACAGGTGATCGACTTAGCCAGCCAGAAACATGGTCCAAAGTTTCTTGAATTGAAATCTGAAGAGCAATCGTGGTTGTTGAAGTTGCACCGAAACTTAGGGCACCCGGGAGCGGCTAAGTTGCAGGAGTTCTGCCGGCAACTGAACTGCCCAGATCGTTTCCTTCAAGCAATCCCAGATCTTGCATGCTCAGTTTGTGCAGAGAATCGCATTCCGAAGGTAGCTCGTACGGCAGCAATTCACGCACCAATGGATTTCGGGGAAGTAATTTCCATGGATGGGGTAACGTGGTCCAACAAGGCAGGGGAAAGGTTTCATTTCTACCATTTTGTTGACCAAGCAACATCATACCAGACGGCCATCACCAGCCCAAGCCGAACAACATCAAGTGCAATTCAGGCTTTGTTTAAGGGTTGGTTCATGTGGGCCGGAGCCCCCAAATTGTTGGTTCTTGATGCAGCCACAGAGCTAAATTCGGAGGAGTTCATGCGATACTTACAGAAGCACAATGTATGCAGCAAGACATGTGCTGCTGATGCACATTGGCAGAACGCACGGGCAGAAAGACATGGTGGAATTCTTCAGGTCATGTTGGACAAAATGGACAGTGAATCTGAGATCAAAAGTTATGAAGACCTGGAAGAGGCATTACAGTTTGCAACCCAAACCAAGAATCAATGGAGTCGTCATCGTGGCTACCCCCCGGAAATGTTAGTGTTTGGGAAATGTGCTCATGTACCAGGTTCAGTAGTATCAGATCCAAATAGGGCAGCTCATTCCATGGCAATCCAAAACCTTCCTGATGGGCTTCGTTTTAGAGAAGAACTTGCAATTCGTGAACGTGCCAGGCGTGCTTTTGCCTTTGTAGACAATAGCCAAGTGTTGCGACGTGCCATCACAAGCCGAAGTCGTCCCTACCGTGGTCCTTTTGAAAGAGGTGAATATGTAATGGTTTGGAAGAAGAGAGGAGAAGCAGAAGGACAATGGATAGGACCAATGCAAGTGTTAGGACAGGAAGGAAATAATGTTGTTTGGGTATCTATGGGACAAAAATTGTTTAGGGTAGCACCGGAACATGTAAGATATCTGTCAGCAGTAGAAGAATGGAAAAATCCAGGATCACAAGAGGGTGTAGGACAACATTCCATCGTACCTCCTCATGGGGGAACCCAATTTCACAACCTGATTCCTGAAGCTGATCGACCTCCAAATATGATTCCAACAGGAGAAACTGGGGGAGATACTGGGGTAGATGCAATAGGCCAGAATTTGGGGATTAACAGTGAACAGCCCGAGACAAACACACCCAGTGTCACAGGCCAAATGTCGAATGGTAGTGGAATTCAACCAGAAGATGAACCACATGTTCAATCCATACCTTCGTCGGCTAACTCCAATGATCCTTCAAACAACAATGACCAGATAGGAGATAACCATGCAGAGACAGAAGAACTGGATCACCCAGAAGCTATCCCGGTTCCAAGTGATGATGAATTAGCTTGTGATGTATTTGATCAAGAAGCTGATTGTTTTCATCTCACAGAGGACAATGGTTGGAAATTTGAGGTGGAAATCTCGAGACAAGATATCGAGAAATGGCGTTGCGAAGATGAGCCACACCAGATGGCCTTCCTTGTGTCTGCTGCCAAGCGTCAGAGAAGTGAAGTAAAAATGCATCAATTGAATAACGAAGAACGGAAAATGTTTCAAGAAGCCAAAGAGAAAGAGATTCAAAGTTGGCTTAGCACTGAGACTGTGTGTAAAGTGTTGAGACACCAAATCCCCACAGAAAATGTTATGCGATGTAGATGGATACTAACCTGGAAACCAACAGATAATGTAGGGAAAGACAACCAGAGCCCATCACACGTGCCGAAAGCCAGATTAGTAGTCTTAGGTTATGAGGATCCTCTAGTCCATGAGATTCCACGAGACTCACCTACTATGTCGAAATTGGCCAGGATGTTGATTATCCAATTTGCAGCAAGTAACCATTGGGACATCGAATCATTCGATATCAAGACAGCTTTCTTAAGAGGAGAAGAGAAGAGCAGCAGAATTTTGGGGCTAGAACCACCAGCAGAACTTAGGGAGAAAATGAAATTACAGCCACAAGAAATACTTAAGTTACTGAAGGGTGCTTATGGGAGGGTGGACGCACCATATTTATGGTACATGGAACTCAAGAAGGGGCTAGAAGAGTTGAATTTCAAGCCAAGTCCTTTTGATCCTTGCACGTTTGTCCTTACAAATCCCCAAAATGGTTCGACAGAAGGTCTTGTAGGAGTTCATGTTGATGACGGTCTATGTTGTGGTTCAAAATATTTCCATCAACAGCTGAAGAAGTTAGAGGAAAAGTTTCCATTCGGCACCCACAAAACCAGAAATTTCACGTTTACAGGGTTGAAAATTGATCAGAAAGAGGACTACAGCATTTGGATCAACCAACAGCAATACATAAATGACATTGCAGCCATTAGTGTTTCCCGAGAACGAAGATTATCCCCAGAAAGTCCTGTAACTGAAAATGAACGACAATCCCTGAGAGCAGTCATTGGATCATTGCAGTACGCAGCAGTGAACAGCAGACCAGACATATGCAGCAGGCTGGGGGCATTGCAATCGGCAATTAATCGGGCATCCGTAGGAACTCTTTTGGAGGCAAACAAAGTGTTGCATGAAGCAAAGAAATTTTCTGATGTCACCATCAAAGTACAACCAATTCCTTTGGAGCATCTAAGATTCATAGCCTTCTCAGATGCATCATTTGCATCAGCCAAGGTGCCAGACTCACACCAAGGGATGATGATCATGTCATGTCACAAAGACATTAGTGTCAATAGGACTAGTGTAGTGAACCCCGTAATTTGGCATTCTAAGAAAATCCAGAAGGTAGCAGTAAGCACTTTATCGGCAGAGGCAATGGCATTAGCAGGGGCAGTAGATATCCTTTCGTGGGTTAGGTTGTTTTGGGGATGGCTTCAAAATGTAAACATTCCGTGGAAGCAAGCTGATGAAACCTTACTGAAGTTACCTGAAGCATTTGCAGCAATCCCACCAATAGAACCGACTGATGAAAAGAACACCCCACCGGACAAAGTAAGTGAACTCTTGACACAACTGCCAAAAGAAAATAGTTCCATTATCACGACAGACTGTAAATCACTGTATGACCTTATCAGCAGGACAGCCCCACCAAGTTGCCAAGAATTTAGGACACAGTTGCAGGCAAAGTTGATTAAGGAACATTTGAAGTCAGGGGTACAAATCCGTTGGGTCCCATCACAAGCACAGATAGCTGATTCCCTTACAAAGATAATGGAAAACGCAATGTTGCGAGAATGTTTATCGCTAGGGAAGTATTGCCTCCATGATGAGACAGAGATGTTGAAACAAAGGTCCGATGCGAAAACTCGACTTCGATGGCTCCGTGAAAACGCCAAGACATGAAGGGGAGAAGTCATCACCATAAGAAAAGCCAAGTCGTCTTATGTGTGTATCCAAACTTCAATTGGGGGTAAATCATGTTTGGTAAGTTTAATTTGGAAAAGGAGTCAAATAATCCAAGATAGCAAAGGAGAACTTCATCAAAGAAGGGCCACTTGATTCGTTTAGGGAAAACCTTAGAGACTCTTAGAGGCCTGCATTGTGAACAAAATTTGGTTTTGGGTATTTCGAATTATGCCTGTTCACAATGACCTTTATAAGGATGATGATCACTCTCACTTTACCATGCCACCTTCTTAACACCAGATACACCTTGTGGTCTACCGTAGCCTTGGGGGGCTCAGGGAGCCTTAGAGGAAGAGGTGTGGTGTTAGGTTTGCGCCATAGGGTTCGCATCTTTGCTTTGGCTACTTGGTGGAGCGTGGACGTTCCGATCTTGGAGGAAAAAGGGCGAAGCGGCTTTCACTGAGAATCTTGGGAAGATTCTGCAGGCTCGGGTGCGGGCGTCATTACATTTCCTTTTGGGCTATCATCTTGAGTCAGTTTGAGAATATATATGTATATTATATATACATACATATTTTTTAAATATATTTCATGTTCCACCTGTTCTTTGGTATTTTCCGTTGCCCCCCCTGTTGTTTATACCGTATCCCCCGCTGTTGATCTTTTGGATCCAACGGGTGAAGCCGAACGGGTCCAGGCCTCAGGCGTTGCTGCTGATCAGCTTCAGACCTTGGAGGATGAGGAGTTTTTTGTTGGTGTAAATTTTTATCAAAACACAAGAGAACACGGGTTGAACCTTGCTATGTTTGGAATTTTTTGGGGGGGGATGTTGGGGGACGGGTGTGTTAAATGAATAGATATTTTTTCTTAAGAGTGACATCAAATATATACAGTACGGAATGCATGTTGTGATCATTTCTCACTGCTAGTGTGATCCAAGAAGTGGTTGCTTGATACTTTCTTGCAATTCAGAATTTGTACAACCATTGAACTATGGGTGAAATCTGCTCCCATCTGAGTCTCCGCAATATCCTCAACTTCCCATGTGACGAATTTTGGATCCAAGTAACGCCACTGTGAACATCATGATGAGCTCGATTTGTTGTTGTGGAAAGCTCTGAGACCTGGTGTTTAAAAAAAGATGAAACCCTAAAAACGAAGGGTTTCATACCTCCAAAACCACCAGGGGCTCTGATATCCCATCATTTCCCCAACTAGTCATATAGTACTATGATGAACCATGTAGGTTGTCTATCTGCTTTCGACTTGATTGGAGTTGTACTTTGAAGCGATCTATGATAGATCATGAATCAATATGTAATGTGTACGGGTGTTTTGTATACTAAGATCATGATCATGATTCACTAGGTTTTGATTGGGAGCCCAGTAACAGTTAAACTCGCGAAGGTTCATAGGGATCTCCTATTCAAAAGTGATCCTGGTGGTCACTATTTCTGGGTAGGGCAGCACCCCGAGAGTATTGACTACGGCCCGGCTTTCCATAGCTTTTTTCTGAATCACTCGAGTGGCTTCAGTTTAAAGATCTCCCTCACACAGAACTCTGGTGTAAACACCGGAAATCAAGAAGTCGTGACTTGACGCACCAAACCCTTCACTGTCCGAGCAACACCAAGTCTTTGCAATAGTCAAACTCTTTCTGGAATTCCATGGCTGGACCCACCTGTCAAGCTGTGCTGGTAGCCCATCCGACCAAATCAAGTTGAGAAAAATATAGAGAAATCGTCACCACGGTCTTGTAAGAAACGAGGCACCAAAATGAGAGAGCATACAAGAAACACAGCATGTCCATGCATGTTCCTGCATGTTCCAAAAAAAACTCAGATTCAATAGAGATGAACCTCAAGAAAAGCAGGAACTGACCCTATAGTCAGCCGGAACAAGCAGGCTGTCATTTTCCTTGGTCCCTTCCCTTTTACGAACGTCCACGCCTCTTGAAAGCCATCAGGAAAGAGGTGAGCCAGGTTATCTTGTCCCGCCAATTCGTTGACCTTTCAACCGGTGAAAATCCCGGATTTTCCCTCAAAAAATGTGGATTTTTTTTCGAATGAAAGAGTTGAGTTGGGAACAAGCGCACTGGATACTCATAGTAACTTTCTCTCGATCAATTTTTGGAGGTGATTGAAAAAAAATCCCGTGCTTTTTTTTTCGGTGATGATTTTTTAGTTGCTCTCCAACAAAACACCACCTAAAAAAGTCATGTTTCAATCTGCACGCCTTGGCAGTCCATGTTTCTTTTTAATCATAACTCGATAGTGGTTTCAACCCATCTGAAAAATATTAGTCAAAATGGGAATCTTCCCCAAGTAGGGGATGAAAATAAAAAATATCTGAAACCACCACCTACTGTAGATATCCTTAGGGCCAAAATTTGGGAACGAAAAAAAAATGCAACTCCACTGGATGGAACTTAAAAATCTCGCCTCTTCAGCCGCTGGCTTCTGACACATGGCCTCCATATCCCACAGGGGAAGCGTTGGTTCTGAGGTGGGTTTAATTGAATTGACTCAAGGGGGATATATATATATATATACACATATTACCCTCCCTGAAACTAACAGTTCGCACCTGAAAATGGCCTATTTTCAGGTGCTATGTTAGTTTTAGGGAGGGTACACCCCTTGAAGATTAACATGGAACATAATTGTTTCTGGAGGTTTGGTTCAGATGATCATGTTCCTTTCCTTTCATGGGTGATTTCTAGGTTCCAGCCGTTCATCTTCCAGGGTGTAGTTTCCGAATTTCCTTTTAACTTTTAACCAACATTTGATGTTTTTAGCTAGGGAAGGATCAACCTTGGAAGGATGCCACCTGGAAGATTTATCATCACTGAAGAACAGACACTGATGGGGGTAGCTGGGTAACCTGGCTACCAACAGACACTGCAACCATGTTGCATCCTACCGTACCATTTCTGAACGTTCTTATCCTTGATTTTGTTGAAACCTATTTATAATCCATCCACAATTTGACACTCATAAGTTATTCAGACATATGAATCAGACCTGAATTCTCAATACTTACTATTATAGGATAACGTAATATCTATATCTATATAATTTCCACATGTCACTTTCAGCACTACCGAAGTTGGCGCAACCCATCTCGGCTTCCCAGGGTTGGCCTCATTGTCTCCAATCAGAACACAATACCTCGGGGCCGTTGGGTTCCCACCCACCATGGCGGCCAGTGGAACACCCAGCCACCCAAAACGGGGGGGCCGTTTTGGAAATCTTGGGAAAGTTCGGTTCGAACCGCGACGAAAGCTGAGCTCTCCCGGCTTCTTGGTATTTGGTTTGTTGGCCTCGATGGAATGGAATTTGCATCGTGGGAATTTGTGGCGAGCCCGTCAATGGGGAGGAGGTTGGAAGATCCCGAAGATCCCTAACCCCCCCCAAAAGAAAAGCCCGGCCTTTCCGAAGAGATCCACGCAATTGTTGATGCCCTGACAGATCGCAGTTGGAAGCTAAAAATCTGATGATCAAAGGGTTGCAACGAATATTAGGAGTGGATACATGATGAGATCATATGAGATCCGGGATGGTCCATGATCACTTCCGATGGATGCCCAGTGTTGAACAAAATTCACTTCAAATTCAGAGGCACGGTGCGCTCCTATGCACTGTTCAGATTTTTGGATCCCACAACTAGCAAGAAATTTATCATGTTCTATAGGCAATACATCTATGTCTAGTCATGGTCCATGTTCTCCATTTTCCATGCCATGATTTGTCAAAACCAGGTATCCTTTGTCACAGCACGCTGCACCTCGCTAAGATGGACAGGAGACTCGTACTGAGTTTCAGTCACCGTGCTCACTGCCTGCGTATGTGTCGTACAACATCAGTTGCGTCAGTTGCGTCGAAGACTCGAGCCGGGATCCGCAAATCTCTGCTTCCACATGTCAGTGAAGATATTCTTAACATTGGATTAAAACAGCAACGACATGAAAATGTGATGACAACTTTAAATCACGTCTGCATGCAGGATCGATACCTGCAGAAAGTATTTTGCAGCTATCATAAGACATCACAAAAAGAAATTCGGGCAAAACTCAATCTTCACCCAACTTTTGATGAAAATGGAACCTGTGTGTCCTCTATTTTAAATTTTGGGGTTTCAACCCTCCAAAAGAAGGCCTTGTCCAATCAAAACCGGGGTCATTTAGGTTCCAGGCATACACTGTGTACTATAATAGTGCAATCTTCTCATGAAGAGATTGTAATTGAAAGGCTGCCAAGCTTACACGTGCAATAAAGATCCTGTGAAATCAAATCTCTTCAAGATTTTCAGCTTGTGCATCAGTCTGCCACATCTCAGCAGGCATCAAAATGCATCCACACAGAATGAGTGGCCCAGTGGTCGCCAAAGAAATGCATGCTGTCATGTTGTCTGATAATATGTTGACTCTGCGTGTCGAAGCCTGCCTGCTTCTGGAGCGTCAAATTCTTGGTGAACTTGTGCAGTGTTGTGCTTTTCCTGCCGAAAAGGCAATTTTGCACAAATAATCTTGTCAGAAAAGGCATCAAATTGTGGCACTTTTTCTCTTTTTCTCTGCCAAACAAAAGCTGACAAGTTCAACAAATTGCATCCATCTTCCAAGCTTCTTCCTTCGTGGTCGCCCCTTTTTGCGTGATGTTGGACCTTGGTGGTTCCTCCGCACGTAAGAAACCACTCATGGAAGGATTCCATGTCTGACATGACGTCTGACCGGAATTTTCCCTGTGCCACCTGTTGTTGTTTGTCCATCACAGGGACGCCCAAAAAAAAGGTGTTGAAAAGTCTGGGGTATTTTGGTATCTCTCAGGTGCACCACGGGTTTTCAGGACTCCATCGTTTTCGGTGCTCTTCAGACATTGTGAGCTAATGTTAAAAATGCCCGAGAGGCAAAGGTGACCAAAACACCTCTTTGGTCTTGCAAACGGAGTTCTCCATTGCATCCTTTCGATTCCATCCGGAATGCAGTCTCCAAGGTCATTGACCCTTCGCAACTTCGAACGAAATGATTTTGAAACGACTGGGAAAACCAGGAGGACCCGACCTTACCCTTCGAAAACTAGCTTTCCACATTCTTGAAAATCATCTTCAAAACAAAACAGCATATCTCAAGAAATATTCGACATACAAAACCACCATGATTCTTTCAACGAAGCACTAGTCACTAGGCTTGCAGCTCCGGCCATAAATCCTACATCGATCGTGTTTTGATCCCTCATTTGCTTCACCAGAATCTATCAGCCCCAGAAAGGTGATACTGGCGGCCAATCACACCAGCATCAAACACTGAAAAACTGAAGCTTTGATGAAGTGCGGAATCCAGAAATGGGAGCATCATCCAGGAATTCGAAAAAAAAAAACCTACAGCTACAAGTATGAAGCAATCAAAAAATCTGGGAAATTACTTTTCATAAGATTCTGTCTTCGCTGGATGTCCTCTAGAATGTCTCAGCCCAGGTCAATTTTCAGATTAATAATCATGTCATTAATTTATTCGAATTATATAGTACAGTACACCCATGTCAGTTTAAGTAGGGGAGTACCCCAGAAAAGTGATCACAATTACAGGCCTCAAATTTGCTCAAATGAAATCAAGGCAGCGGAAGCAAGTCTATTACGTGCCAGCAGCAACAATTCCAAATGGCTCCTCCAACTGAATATCTTCTGCATGACTTATAGTAACTTTCTTGGAATATGGCTTTGAAACAGAACCTGCTTCACTATAAAAACCGAAGCATCCAAAAGGTAGATCATCTTCTCTTCATGTTTCTTTATCGAAGTTTTGACCCTCCGGGGTTTTGTGAAGAAAAAAATCCGGCACTTTTCTGCATGGTCCACAACCTTGGAGTTTCGCCACGGATCTGAGAGGGAAACCCACGGATCTAGTTGGTGATTTCAACCTGAAAAAATATGTTCTCGTCAAATTGCCATCATGTCCGGAACTCATTTCCTACCAATGTTTTTGTGGGTGAAAATCAAGAAATATTTCAAAAAAATATTTAAAACCACCACCTAGCAATGTGGACTTTTTCGAGGAACTCTTTTAGCTCCCAATTGATGTCAGACATCTCGGACCGTTGGGTGAGCTTGCCCATCAAAATTTGACAACAAAAACCCTTTAAAAGCTCTCTGATTCCAAGAAAAAACAGCACATGTTTCTGAATAATCTTAAATCTCAACAATCATTTCTTGGTATATTGCAAGGTGAGGATGTCTGATGATGGAATGGAACACGAGCGACTCGAAATCGGCTGCACTGATCATCGAAGTGACTGGCGCGTCAACGAATTCCTGTCGCACCGAAAAAACGAGACTGGAAATAAAGCTTGATCTTTCATTTGGTAGGACTGAATAGGAACCCAAGCATATGGAAGTATGACTTTGGGAAGCTGTGTTTGAGCCATTGCACCTCTATGTCATCAGACTCCTTCAGTACTTAACATTGCTTATCGGGTCAAGTTGGATGATGCACGTTCCCCTCCCCGAAGGGTGTTTCCTGCCCACTGGACTAAGGCGGTAGCATATAGTCGTATGTACTACTAGACTATACTACGGTAGTATCCACTATCGCTAGTAGCACTACGAATTCGCATGCACTAGCAGTAGTTCTGATACTCCTCCTTGCTTCCTACAAGCCACCAGGTGACAACGCTAAAGTCTGCAAAAGCAAATCTTACATGCTACAAGTCAGTCCATCTTGTGCGCAACAAACAGCCATGGAACTCGTTGGAACTCGCCCAACGGTAGGAACTTTGCCCCAAATAAAAACAGCTCCGAGCATAAGCTGCAAATTGCATCCATTTCAAGCAATTGAAGCTAAAGGATTGAAGCTAAAGGACCCGATCTCGACCGGATGTCAATCCTGACATGTGAAGTTTGAATAAATCCCGGAGGTGTTTTTTGGGGGGCCGAAAAAGTAGGCCACCAGCAGACCTGTTAATGTTAGGTGATATCCGAAGGGACATCATATTTATAGATTGGATTCATGTCCGAAGGGACAGAAAGGACATCATGTTGATGAAGATGGCCGAAGGGACATCATATCAAAATCCAGTTGTCTGGACGTTCAAAAAGGCTTCAGGCACCGCCCGTCTAATGACAGATCACAAACCATTGCTGCATGCTCCACCGTGTTGATTGTCATTTGACCATCTTCAAGATCAATGAGGCACTGAGGAAAAAAAAACATCAAAAGATTGAGAAAAGAAAAAAAAACATGCCTCACAGTGGTTATTCTCCTGTGATCACAGTAGACCTTGGGGCCAATGGGAATCCCTTGTGCAACTGAGCGATCAAGCAGCCATGCCTGGACTGATCCGAGACCCACATTGCTGCACAAACAACGAGCTGATCTAAACATATCTAAGCTAAGAGTTCCGAAACCAAATGATACAGTGACATGAAATGTCGCTGCCCACCGGCAAGCTGCGCTGACTAGTATCTTTAAAACATACACATGTAGCCGTGGTGTGTTTTTCTCGTAGCCCTGTACAAGCACAGTGGGCCAATGGAACGTCGAGACATGAAGCAAGCCCTGCAATCATGCTCAGCCATGACGTCGTGTCTGCTTTCATACGATTAAATCCCACCTGACATTTGGAAATCAGGGGATCACCTAGGAAGAAAACATAAGAGATAGACCAATTGAATTTATATATCCTATTTGGCACACAATCTCTTCAAAGCAGTAGAATACAATTGAGATTTTCCCAACTACAACCACGACACCTCCCGAATAGAAACATGCACAGCACTTTGGCTCGGGGATGTCAGACTTTCGAAGCGGTCGTTCTTCGCCATTCTCCAAGGCCTTGATGAAAATCTTGAAGCTTCAAGGTGTGCTGTTTTATGATCCAAATAGGTGTTTTTGATGCAAACTCTGCTATGGCATTTCATATCATGTCATCAGAATTTCTGAAAACATGACGATTCTTCTTGTATATTCACTATAAAACTATAAACTCATGTTCAAGGCCTCAGCAATCCAACCCCCTCCTCTTGGCCTGATAAGGCTCTCATAGGCTAATAGTTGGCATCTGCTCCGTGAAGAAGGATCCACCAAGTCCACCAGTGCCAACACACCTCGCTTGTCCGAGGGTCGGTAATTTCCCATGGTCGGAGAAACCGGGTGAATGTCGCCCGGGGATGCGGGTGTCAACCATCAATTACAAGGAAGATTCTATGGATCTTCATTGTTGAACATGCATAATTTCAATATCAAAATATCAATGCCGACATCAACATTAGTGTACGTTTATGAGTAGAATAACATTTTTCAAAAGAAAAAGTGACCAACTTATGCAGTTTGGAGGGGTTTTTAGTTGGAAAAACTCCAAGGATTTTTCAATGGCAAGGTGCTGAAAATCCCACAATCCTGGTTCCCTGCCAGGCAATCCCGCTCCAATCCTCGATTGGGAAAGTTGGGTTTTGCGACCAATCTTTTGAGGCTTCAAGGTGAGAAAACGTAAGCCCATCTGTATGGGATTCGATATACCCTGGAAGTCCAAGACCAAAGAAAGAATGGTCTTTAGGATGATCCATATAAAGGATTCCCTACTACCTATGGGCAAAGTTTGGTCTTTGGACTCCCTGGGTATATATATATATATAAATATACATATAATGTATATATATATGCCCTCCCTGAAAGTAAGTACCTGAAAATAGACCATCCCAAAAGGAAACTAGTATTCCAACCATCCATTTTCAGGTGCTATGTTAGTTTTAGGGAGGGTATATAGACATGTGTATATATATATATGTACGTACATATTTCGCCTGAATCTGAAAATCTGAAATTTGAAATAGGATCACTTTTCGTGTGATTTCCGAATACTCTTTTGGATGATTTCCAGATACGTTCCCTTGAAAAAATGGAATTTATTTTTTTGAAAAAAAAAGCTTCTCCGTCAACATCACTCACGCCACGAGCCGAACTTGAAATTATTGGAGAATTGCAGGGACAGGATCCCTCAAACCAGTTGAGAGACTTAAACGGAAAAATTCGGAACATTGGCCATGTCAACTGGTGCAGGATATCTCCACAGTAGGACAAACGCTTGAACTTTCACTATCACATTTGAGCAGTGCTCAAAACCCTTGTGACATGCCACTTTACTGGTTGTTTTATAGGGATCCTTATGGCTTCTTATAATCCCTCTCTAAATGGGTAGTATTTCATCCCATAAAGCAATCACAAAACCCCAACTGGTCACTGCTCATTTCGTTTTTTTTTTCAAACCAAGAATCTTATTCGACTCCAACCAATTGCGACTTACATGGTCGATGCCAAACCTCTCCCCATAGACCGATGTCTGGCCACGGCAGATGCAGGTGAAAAGATTCAGCTCACAACATCTGAAGGGGAGGAAAATCCGGGTGCGCATTTGATTTCGATCTATTGAATTCAATTCTGTTGAGGCCAATTTGGGGGGGATATCGGATACACTACAGACACGTTTAAAAAGAATACCTGGATCAGTGAAGATAGCTAACATAGACACAAAGATTGCTGCTTGATAATTTCACTACATGTCATATTTGTAATATTTCATCCCATGAGCATCAAGTTTTTTTTGTTTCGTAATACTTGGAGATCCTTTAAAAAAACACACTCATTATCTATTCAGAAAAAACAAAGCTAAGTAAGTGAAAACTCATCCCAGCCGTACACAAACAGATTCTCCAATTGCGGGGGGGACGTTCCTTTCCACCAAAGGTGGGCCCGCGCCTCGGTTTTGAAGGGCTCTCGGATCCTGATTTTTTTTTTTTCGATGATCTCCATGGTCTGGAGGGGTGTGTTTTGCATGTTTCGGGGGGGGGGCGCCTCGGTGATGCCTAGCAGATTTTTTTTCGGAAAACTTCTCCAAACAGATTGGGGGGGGAAGTTTTTTCGTGGCACAGTGATGAATTTCCAAAGATTTGTTTCTGTACTCGTTAAACAGCTTTGGCAATTTGTGTTGAATGATTTGATGATTCTAATTTCAGATGCACGAAGTTGAGTCGTGCACCCAACACCCACAAAGATGGGCCCCGGATCCATTTACAACTGCGGAAAAAAAAAAACGATAGGTACCCTTACAAATGGGTTTTTTTTGTGGTTTTCAAAAACCCTAACTTATTTCGGGGTTACTGAAAACCCCATGATTTCTCAACTCGTTTTTTGGCCCATCTTGCAGATATCCAGATCTCCGGGTCCTGGGCTTCACAGAGTAACACTCCTGCAAAATGGAGGGCAAGAGCTGTTCTTCGAAGCCAGCCTCCTGAGGCGGGTTAACCAAACTGCGCCTTGAGTTTTTGCAGTGAAAATTTACAGTAGAAAAAATGCAGGCAGTATAAAGTGGAACCAGCAGAATTGCAGGTTCTAATTCTAACTCCTTAATCTGGCATTTCTTAACCAAACTAAACCTATTACAGTCCAAACAAAACTGTACACAGTCTAAACCAAGGATGCATGTCTTCTTCAAATTCTCCCAGCTTCAACTCTGACCCTTCTGAGCAAAAATGTACAGGCCGAAAATCTCTGCGACAAGCAAAACACACATGTTGTTCGTGGAATTCCTGGACTTTTAGTGGTGGTAAGGCCAAACTTCTCCGTTCCCAGTCAATTTCTTGCTTGGAAATTGAAGCTTCCAACAAGCACCTGCATCTCATCAATAGCTTCAGGCAATTCCTTGAGTTCAGACTCATCGTGGGCATGGCGGCCTTAGAAAAAAAGGGCTTGGACTAAGCTTTTGAAATGTCGATACATTTACATCATATGATCATTCATAGATAGACTATATGAATGATTGGACACTAATGGAGATGTAAACGTGAATATAATAGGTCTATAACATTATAACTATGTCTATTTTTATATACACATATATTTATCGTATTTCAATGTTGTATTGCTACTTGGTATTTTCCACGATCAATGCGATTGATACATAACCAGCATGAGGGTTACGTCATTGTCATTAGGCGGGCCCATATCTGAAGCTGGCAAGAATGATCTTTTTATATGTGGAAAGTGGATACTGTAGTCTAGAAAAGTAAGAAATGTGTATAAATTACCAGTATATATTATACAGGAGCATCCATAATATATATTAGCTATAGAGCACATTGGGGTGATAAGTGATATTTTGCGGACCACCTGACGCCCCCCCCCCCTAGGAATCGATGGTTGGTCCGAGGCCCCTCACAGTAAACTCCCATTCGGCACTGGTGCATCATGTGGAATTTGCCTCAAAACACCGCCCCAACATCCCTGGTTCGGCAAACCACCCGGCCGTTTTTTTTGCAGCCAAGCTTCACATTGAGGTCTTATAGAACCTTCAGAGTCAACGGGGGGGCCCGTGTGCTTGCAATATTAACACATTCCAGAACTGATGTTGCCTACGAAAGGAAGCTTGGCATTTGCGTAAGATTTGTCTGAAGTGTCTGGCGTCCATCGTTCCTATGAGGCAAGGTTTCGCATGATTCGATTTGAGGGAGTCTGGAGAAGTGATATACCTTGTGGGAACCTTAAAAACAGCTTTGCTGCTCCTTTTGGAAGGAAATCCTCTCATCTTTTTTGCGTCTGATTTCAGAAACGTCTCTATAAAAATCAACAAAAAAACATAACAAACTTCACCCCATCTCAAATTTCAAAACTTGTAATTCTTTGTTTCTCATTCTTATAGCAGAGACTTCCCCCCCGTTTTGAAAAAAAACAAAAAAACCTACCTTTTCTCATTGCCCCCCCCATTGTCCCCATGGCCGAGGCCCAGTGACTTCGTCGTAGCGCGCAGCTCTTCCACACCATGCCTGAGCGAAAATGTAGGATGGCACAGTCCTTATTGGTTTATAAGGATTTATAAGGACTCTTTACTAACCTACCTTTTTGGTGTGTTTCTTCTATTTTGACCTTAAGGTAAGGCTGGAAAACAAAAACACCACACTCTGGTGTATGATGGTGTATGAAGCTTTGTTGCTCCGATAATGTAGCTTCACACTGAAATTGAACTGCTCGCCGGTGAAAGCATGCCCCGGAATGGGGAAGGATGGTCTTTCCAACCTCATTCTTCAGAAACTATTTTGGTTTGGGGGTGGTGTAACCCATTGTATGTATCTAAATTTGATACAGTAGTCCTTTGATAAACCCCTGTTCAATTGAGCAGGCTTTTCGGCACTGCCCACATCATGTTGATAGCATGCTGCAAGCGTTTCGGAAATTTCTATGTGTTCTGGACCATCTACACGACGGTCCGGAGATTGTGGGAACAAGTTCTGGCTCGGTCTAAAAAAGACAAAGTCGACTCTACACCAAGCTACGCAAAGCTGCAGTTGACATTGTTGCAAACCTTGGGGCAAAGAACCAAAGCATGCAGTACAAAAGCTGCAAAGCAGTTTCAAGAAGGCATTCCTGTACAGTATAGATTGTTTAAAAGAAAAAACCATGTCCGAACGGCCGCTCTTGCACATCTTCTATCCACATCAAAGTTGTCGCCAAGAAGCACCAAACTCAGCGTAATCTTGACAGAGTGATGTTTTTGATAAGTCCGGAAGAGATTGGAGTTCTAAGTCCCCATGTGCAAAAGTGCCTCGGTGTCGATCGCATCAGGGATCAATGTATGGATCAATGATGATCAACGGTGAGGGTTGAAAGACATCTCGATGTTTTCTTAACTTCCTCCAGGTCACACTGGTCACCGCGGGTGCACTTGCCTTTTGCCTTAGTAAAAGACGAAATGCTTAAAGAGCTTTCTGAAATTGGCATATATTATATGCTATATTGCTACAAGATGCTACGAGTACAAGTGTATCACATAATCGTTCAAAATTTTTCAAAGCCATCTTGACATCATACAAACCAGTGCTCACCCCATTTAAAAAAAAGATAAAAAAACACTTCCACAAGTTCTCAACACAGCCCCAAGTTCCGTGGGTTTTTAATGTATGTATATTAGTGTTGTTTTTTCACCCAAAAAATCACCTGCAAAGAAACATGGAAAAAAAAACACAAGGTGACAAGGTTTTTCGTTTTGGGCGCCAAAAATGCACGCCGAGTAACGTAAAAGGAACAGGGCTTGGTTTTCAAAAACTGTTGCTCATAGCGTGAACGATCTCTTTGAGCTGCAGCTCCCTGAGGGTGATTCCGCTGCGAAGTGGGGTTTTTTCGACCAAGGCGGCAGATTTAGCAACCCTTTTAGAATGCGAAACAAAGTCCTTAGTTTAAAGCAGAAAATGAAGAAAATGTAGGAAGGAATGAAAGGATTATATTTATTGATCATTAAATATATATAATATATGCGTATATAATATATTAGATTCTTAGATATTATATAAATATATAATGTGCTTCAAATCAGCTCATAGGATAAGACTTTGGTGTGACTGATATCTGCTTTTTTCCAGTGCTTTAATTCTCCCACGAATCGGACCTGCGTCACCTTCGACTTGCGGGCGGGCATTGGTCGAGGCCCAAAACACCTCGCCCGATTGCAGTGACCAAAACATGCCAAAACCCATGAAAAGGGTCCCTATATACGTAATATATAAACATTTATAAACCAATCAAAAAAATGAAATGTCAGCTAGTTTAAGGGTACGTTGTTGCGACTCGGGAACCCATGTCTTGCATTTTGAAGACAAAGATCCAGCCGAATTTTCACCAAATTCATAGAGGCTGCGAAGTATATAGCCGCCAGTTTCCGGTGTGACGCGGAAACTCTCACGTGATTACCGCAGCGAATAGGTCGTTACAAGTTACAAGGCGATCTCGATATCCCCAACAAAAAAAAATGTGTGGAATCATGCATGGAAGGAAAATGGACATGCACCCATCATTCCAGAAAGGCATCCCCAAATTGATGGAAAATTTTAGAATCAACATTGCCAAGCAGTATCCAAAAATAAGAAGAATGATCAATCAACAAAATTGTGCAATCTTGTTGCAAAATTCAGGATGTTCCCAATGCACCCTGAGACACCCCAACTAGGCCAGAGGTTGACGAAGGAAGGGATGCGCCGAAAAGGTGGGGAAGTTTAGCAAAAAAAGCCTAAAGGTAAGCCACAGAACGTGGGCCCCAATCTTTTGTTACTTAACAAATACGTAACAAGCTGCCAAATCATGTTGTCGGTGTTGTTGTTGTAAACGCAAAAGTCGTCATTTGAGAACTTGACTTTGAAATGATCGACCAAAACTGGGGATCTCCTGCTGGTTTTCCCTGTTTTCCAGCCAGGTGGCAGCAGCATGAATCAAGAAAACTTCTCTAAAGTCACACATGCACTGCTTTTGCTCACAATCCGTGTTATGACTATGTCTACGTGCCACATCCATGTGTTTTCTCAATGATCTCCTGTTGAAGATGCCAGTGGCAAAGCGCAACCTGCCAGTTTTGGACCAAGTCAACCCATCCAAAAATCACAAAATTTTAGATACGCCCCAGGGAAACAAACATGTCCCCTAAAAGGGGGCCATTTCAAAAGGGTCCAGGATCGTCTTCCAACCCCACTGTTTTTCAGGGGACAAAATCTGGGTTTTCAGGGGAATACCACAGATTTGGGACCATGTCTATTCAAATCATCCAGGTAAACCTGGAACTTTGAGCCAGGGCGCCCTGTTTGCCAAATCTAAACTTACGCCATAAGTTCAAGTGTTGGAAAAATCATCCCGGATTCCGCATCTGCAAAAAAAAAGTAATTAAAAAAAAAAAATGACGCAAATCATGGGCCAAACCATCCGTTCTGGTACAGTACCCAGCCTGCCGCCGGATATACCAGCATTGTCCTGGACAACATCATACAACATGACTTGAGGGCACAATGGATTGTGCCGTTAATCAACCAATCGCAACCAATCACTTGGTGGTACTATTGACGGAAGAAATATCTATATAGCGTCATCTTGCATCAGTTGATACAGTAGGTAGTTCATCCCCCTATCTACTTTGTTTTATACATCGCAGATGGTGATCAACGGATTTCTGATCCATCCACAGCATGTCCAAATCTCTCTCCGACCATCCAACCAACTGACCACCACAACCAATCAAAGTCACAAAGTAATTGATGCCTTTGAGAGAGATCAATTCATGCTGAGAAAAAATGAAAAGAACGGCACTTTTCGTTCTTTCCTTTCCCTTCTCACAATGGTATGCGGGATGCTAGAAAAAAAAAAAAAAAGAAACAATCAGAAAGGCACAAGCTTCAAGGCCCAGTAATCGGTAATCCAATGGGAATATCTTTTAAAAACCAAGGGCCAACGCCCGACCCCAACCTATCTTTCCAGTGACCTTCAACCAACCGAATCAACCGATATCTCCAAGCCTTGGATTCTGTCTTCACGAATTTGTTGAGAAATTTGGTGAACCATGTCATCTGCTTCTCCTTCATGGCCTCCAACTGGGTCAAACATAAAAACGTAACAAAGGGCGCCTGAGGTCGGCCTCAAAAAACGAAAAATTCAAGGGTGTTTTTGATTCTTCATGGACACAATCACACACCAGTTCATATGAATTTCAGATACAATCTAATTACACCAATTGTTGGAAAAATTGTTGCACCATTTCAGCCACCATTTATAATCATTTATAGATGCTCATCACATTTTTCACCTGGGTTTTTCAGGGCCAAAAAACCCCCCAAGCAACCCGCACACCTCCACCCGTTCCACGTTAGCTTTTAGGGTCGCTTCGCGCTCCAGTTCCATCGCCTCAGTGGGTGTGTGTTTTATCTTAACTAGTTGGTGGTTGAACCAACCCACTTGAAAAATATGATCGTCAAATTGGATCATCTCCCCAGGGGTGAAAATAAAAAATATTTGAGTTGCCACCACCCAGATAACCATGGTTTATAATTGATGGTTTAAGGGTTGAACACCATGGTTGATTGGGATGGTTTTTGTTCGGGTTTATAATTGTAAGGAAGAAGATGGAACAAAACGGGAATTTCTTTGGAACCTGGCAAGTCTTTGTGACCTTTTTAGGGTAACCTGGCAAGTCTTTGTGACCTTTTTAGGATGGTTAGGGCGGACCCTTTCAGGGGTTGGTGACCTCCAAATAGGGGATGAAAAGGTCACTTTGAATCACCATATAGCACCATTATTGATGGTTTATAATTTATAGATCGTTGGAAATGTATATCATTGTTGATGGTTTTTTACCCCAACAACCATCAACAAATGCTTTGAAAAATTGAAGGTTTTATGAAATCCAACCCCATTTTTTGTTGATATTTTTTGTGAAAAGAATTTTTGTTGGTGGTTTTTGTTGATGTTTAAAGACCCAAGGAAAAAAATAGTGGTTTAAAGGCTAAATAGTTGTTGAACATAAAAAACGCCACCATTGAAAATGGTTTCCAACATCAATTGCAATGTTCTTAAAAGGAGACTAAAAGTTTTGAAAAGATTTCGAAATAGATACTGTCAAAAATAGCCTTGCAGGTGGAATGATGTCCACAAAACTCACCAAAAAAAAAGACATTAATCCAAAATTCCATTCATATCACCTGCCAAGTAAAAATCCTTTCCGTCCGTTCGGAAAAGACAAGCAATTATGGAGGTTCTCCATGCTAGTTCAGCTCAGCGATACGATATGTTTTTCCTCTTCAACAGCAGCCACCAACAACAGCCACCAACTACCACTGAAGGATTGAGATCCATGACGTCGCTCAAAGTCTCTGAGAATTTGAGAACCACCTGATGCCAAACCACTGGACGAACGAACCAAACTGCAGGAAGTGCACAAAAAAAAGATACACCTCCCACATTTCGCAAATGGACTGCAACAAAACGACAAAAATTTGTGGTTGGAAACTGTAAGACTGAAGCATTGGCTGAAAGCCTGCCGGCAGACTCAATGCCTTGGCAAGAAAATTGAGGTCCCAACATCGTGCTGTTTTGTGAGCTGCGCCTTCATATGATTGGATGTGTCCATCATAAGAACCTGCCAAAATGGCGTTAGTCACGTGGGAGTCACCTGTGATTCGTGTTCCTCAAAATTGCTGGTCACTTCACCATTTTCGGTTGAGAATTGATCAACAAAAAAAATGCCAGAAACCAAACCCACCAACCGAAACATGCCCCAAGCCATGGAAGTTGAATCTTCAACAGATTTTCAGAAGTTGCAAATCGGTGCAAATGATTTTCACTAACCTGTGAAGTTTTCCCAGGTCATTTGGGTCTCAATCCAAAGGAGAAATTTCAGTTCTAGACTCGATTTGCTGTACACATTCACTTCCAAATTGACAAAAGCATCCAACAAAAAGGAAGTGGATGCTTCATAAGAAACAAAAGACTGGCCAAACTACTATTACCAACGCGCAATTGCCTTCAAACATCTCATCAAAGGGCAGGGAATTGATTTAGGTTGCTTGTTGCTGTTAATGATAAAAATGATTTCAGACACAGACTTTCTATGACTTTCTGGTAGTTAAAAGTTGTCCCGGCTTGTTTTAGCTTGCTCATGTACTCTTTCAGTCAGCTTGTTCCTTTGGTTCAATTTAGAGTGATGCCTTGGCCCGTTGTAACAATTTCCTGACCAAAAAATGTCTCCCCCTTCGCTGTTTGCCAAAAAAAAGGCGCCATATCGATGTTCTCCATGTTGACGAAGGCGCTAATGATGTTGTCAGGTTGTAAGTAGGTCTTGTAGAGAGCAACCTTGACAAAATGGCTCGACAGCAAGGCAAGGGCAACTAACCAGATTTTGCCGGGACGCCAAAACGCGGTTTTTTTTTCCAACGTCCTGTTGTAGTGACTCTTTGAACAAACCTCAAACCTTCCTTTTAACCAAATAAATGTGACCATGTGGAAAATTGGTTTCGAAGCTCGTGGTTTCGTTTTATACGATTCATGGATCAACAGAGTTTCTGAGGAACGGAGAAGCTTGGAGTGCCCTGTGAGGAATGGAGAAGAATTTAGAGTGCCTGGTTGATGGTAATCAAGTTGAGCCAACCAGTTGGAATCAAAGCCATCTATATTGTGGATATATGTATAGGATGGAAGTCGAGTCAACCAAACAAGGTGGCTGGTCTTTAGGATGCTCCATGGAGCAAGCATTCCCTACGACTAACAATGGGAAAATTTTGGTCTTGAGACTTCCTGCGTATACATAATTTTAACGTTTATTCATACCGCAATATTCAAACGTAACATATCATATGAAAAATAATACAAACGTTCATAACTTCATAACTATATCATAAGTACATTTTTACCAAGAACTCCTTGGCCAAATGTTGTCCATCAACGATACATTCCCATGGCTTCTCTGTGCAAAAACACAGATTCCGAGCACTTGGGTCTCCGGCCACGATGCCCAGAACCGCCTTCCAGTAAGCTCACTAATAGACCTTTTCAGAACCCTATCTACCTTGAGAGTTTGTATAACATCTACCCGCAAAAGCCCCTGAAATTAAGCCTTCAGCAAAGAGGAAAGGATCTTCTTCCAACCATCCATTTTCAATTTTGCCATATGTTAGTTTCACTGAGGCCAAATCAATCCTGGCCATTCGTTTCTGTACATCGTTCCACCTCCTGATGCTCCGAAACCCGAAGAAATTGTGAGAGCCTTCACTTCCCTTGTTCAATGGATGAGTGGATGATCCTTGGAAATCTCTACCTTCACATCCAGGCCTGGCAAATGAGGAAGATCAGAATCACCTGGCGCCAACACAGGTGGCAGCCAACTAAGTCCAAAAGCTGCGAAAAAAAAACACTCGGAACCCAGGCCGTACTAAATAAATTGAAACTAACATAGCACCTGAAACACCGGGAAGATGAGTTTCCTTTTGGGGCACGGCCTACTGACACCCGTACCCGTCCAAGTTCTCAACCCACCAAGACGATAAAAATCGATCGCCTTTTGCAAGCATTCTTGCCGATTTCGTTTCTTTTCTCTCTTGCGATTCTGCTTGTTGGTGGCCGCCTGAGGTTGTCAAGGTTCCAGTTTTTTTTGTTTTCGGATCATCTGCGGCAGTGTGTTTTTGTTGCATTGGATGAATCTATAAACGTGGGGAAAAATGGCAAGGAACAGTCAAACCACCAGATCTTGCGATAGCATTTGCATCAAAAGGCTTTGCAAAGGGCTCAAACACATCCAAAAACAGCCAGTCCAAACAACACACTTTGTCATAGGGAATGATCCCTCATGGTGCAAAAATGTCGCACTTTGCTGTCAAGAAGCTATGAGGTCTTCCATGTATCTCTCATCCAGCAAGGCATCAATGTAGTCTTCGGGGACCCCTGAAAGTGGCTTTTCGACTTTTCAGCTCTTACCTACTTCATTCTGAGTCGAGGCTTCGCTTTTCTTTCATTTCTGTACTTCTCTCTCCATATTTCATGCGAATACAAGGCCAAGAGAAAACGATCCGCAAAGACGGAAATGCAAATTTTCTGCTTTCGGAAATGCAACTCCCCCCACCGGTCCTGACATCAACATGTCAGCCCTGGAGGGCCGACTCGCCCGCGGCGGCGGCATGGCGAGAGAGGGCGAGCACTCTGCCCTTTGAGGAAGCAATTATGAAAATCAAAGGCCGCGCAGGCAGGTTGGAAGTCAGTTTTCTGAAGGTCTGAAACATCACGAAACATGATGGATCCTGCAACCACTTTCCTTGAAGGTCCTAAACTCAAAGGTCAGTTTTTGTCGCTTGAAAGCTGCAAAAATGTGTTTTAGGAGAAGCAAACCTAGAATTGCAACTCACAGCTGGTGACCTGCGGGAAAGCAGCCAAGGTATGAATAGCGACCAACCAACCCACCCAGATTCAGCTGCTCAAGCTATGCATGTGAAAATCGAATCTGAAAGTCATTGGGAAGCAAAATCTTTGGACAAATCCTTTCCCTTTTCAAATGTTTGCTCATTATTGTGCTTCGCGCAGGTCGATCTCAGTCACCATTTTGCAGAAATTGCAGGAAACTGGTCCTCTTCCTTCACCAAAAGGCTGAGACCGTTTTCCCGGTCCACCATTTTTGTGTCTAGTGCAAGGAGATCTTCTGGATTGCAGTTGGGTTTTTCTCATCCATCTCATCGTCCACCTTTTGCATAATTCCCAGTACTAACGGCCCTCGCTTCTTTCGGACTCTTGCTTCGCTTGCAACATCCATACTACTGCGCCAGTACGTATGGATCGCCTGTACTTGCACAGATTTTCTTGGATAATAATACAGCAACAGCAGCATCTTGATAATCAACTTGTCAATCATGCCCACACTGTTGCTGAGGCGTGGTAGGCAAAGCGGTAGATGTAACCTGATAAAAACAGCAACCGCAACTCTAGACCAAAACAAGCGGTTCTTGCCCTTCCTCAAACTAAAGAAAACAAAGAACTGCATCTGCAAATTATTGGTGTTTCCAAAAATAGGTGTTTCCCAAAATGGATGGCTTATAATGGAAAACCCCATTAAAATGGATGATTTGGGGGTGTAAAACCCACTATTTTTGGAAACACCCATATGCTTTGAACTTCTTTGGAGACACAGATAGGTTGGTTTGTTGCCCCCAGTCATTTTCAGTGAGCGTTGATGTCCAGGGTACTAAGGGAATCTTAGAAACACTCAGCCATAGAGTCGGCGGAGAGCCCCTGATTTCTAGGATCTATCTTGTTGTATATTATACATCGTATGTATATCATATGTAAACAATACTCTTTTTTCATGCCTCCAAAATGCTTTTAAAAAAAATATATATTCCTTCCCTTTTTCAAATGTCTCTCTTGTCAGGACCTGAAGGATTTTTACAGCTACTAGGGACCTGACTTTTTTTCAACATTCACACCTGGGCATCCCCAAAAATCAGTCATGATGATCCACAACCAATAGTAACTAGGTGGTGGCTTTCAACCCATTTGAAAAATATTATATAGTCAAATTGGGAATCTTCCCCAAATAATGAAAATAAAAAATATTTGAAACCACCACCTAGATATTGACTTTCTGTCGAAATGCCTTAGAAATATCAACGGAAAGACTTGGGGAGAACCGCTACGGGCTAATTACCGGAGAAGCACCAGTGACAAGCACCAAGGGGCGCGCCCAAAAAGTTGGTTGTGTGAAAGTAAAGCCACCAAATCGATGAAATCCGATGCCTTGCCATAGAAACTCCTGAGTTTCGAGTGCCAGGAATCGTCAAGAAATTGGCAGGAAATTTATCTGCCTGTTTTGCGCAATCGTCATTTTTTGTGAACAAAAAGGGGTTGCATGTCTACATTAAGGTCTGGATTTTTGTTGGCTCATTTATGGTGACCTTGATTTCCTGCAGACAACAATCCAAGGCTCCTTTGCACCCCAGTTGCCTGCGATGAACATGTTCACACTCCCAATCGATCTCGGAGATTCAAGACTAATGAAATATCAGGTGTGAAAAAACAATGATATGTAAGCATATCTATATATATATGTATATATACGACAAGCAATATACGACAAGTCAAGCTCAAGGTGAATTTCCTTCATCACCCATCCTGCCTCCTTCATTTTTAGCAGCAACCTCACTACTCACCAGTGTCAAGAGACTGTTTTCCACACAAAAATCAAGAAAAACTCCAACACTCAGATCTGTTACTAAAGGGAACAGTTTGAACCTCGCAACCTCCAAATTTTGGGCTGGATTCCAAAGGGGTTTTAGATATCCGTTCATCACTCTGCTAAAAAAATCTAAAATTTATCAATATAAAACGGTGCTTTTCAACCCCCTAATTCCCACCAAATAATTCTATTAACGTATGGGGTATGGTATTTTCACCCCCCGAATTCCCTTCATTTCAATGAAAAATAATCGGTTCAGGCAAGGTACAAATTTCAACATTTCGGTCACCAAGGGATGTTGGCAACCTGGTGTGAAACATGTGACCCTTTTTTGCGACACAGGCAACCTAATTGAATTGGGAACATCCGTGGATTTTTTTTTGCTACTGGACTGTGTGAACTACAACCTTTAATTTGAACAAAAAAAATTGATTTCCTTGAAATCAGCTGGATTTGGGGATTTCTAAAATGGTGGGTTTCCCCAACAACCATGGGGTTTTCCTACTAAAAATGATCATGACTTGAGGTGTGAAATGGGGGTACCCCGCCTCGGAGCGAGGTTGCATAACGACGCCATTCGGCTTGAAAAGTGCCAAGGCCATAGCTACCCAATTGTCCTGCGCAGGTAGCAGGTGCCAAAAGATTCTGTAAAAAGAACCACATATCTGGGGCTAAATTGGATTTAAAACATTCAATATGTGCAGTGGTTTCAACTATCAAAGAAGATTTTTTGGGGGCTTATGAAGTTTTGAAATAGCTTATAATAAGGTACAAGAGGGTGTATTCGGTATTCATGTGTGGTACAATGTATTGCACTATGAACCGAGGGACTAAGCACTGCCAGCTTCACAGCACGGAGCAGCAGCACCGTTGTAACTCTTCCCTCGTCTTTCCAAACACCTGCAGCCAAGGGGCCAAACAAACAAACAAAAAACCAATGCATTTCCCAATGCTACGTGAAAAACCCCCAGGAAATATGACCGAAAATTCAGAGATTATCAAAAAACAATGATGGTTAATAACCTCTTAAGTCAGATTTTTTGGGGGGGTTGGCATTGGGCTGGTGCCCTTAGATTTGATAAGTACTGGATCCGAAACACGAACACAAACGCCCGGAAAAACGCCCAGAAGCTGAATGAATAACGTGATACACCTTAAATGGCAGACTCAAAAAAAACTAACTAACTAACTAACTAACTAACTAACTAACTAAATAACTACAGTAACTAACTACAGTAACTAACTCACCAACCTAACTAACTAACACCCCACCTATAAAAAACATAATCTTACAAACAAAAAACAGGGGGTCAGCACATCTTCCATCATCTTCCATCAACATCCCCACCTGGAACCGTGGTCAAAGGGTCCATGGCTTCGTAGAGATGGCTTAATGGAAGGCCAAAGAGCTGGGTGAAATAACTGGAGTTCACTGAAACCACCTGGAGGCCACGAAGCGAAAAAAACGGCACGAAATCCATGGACGTCAAATCCTGGTTGGTTAAGAACGGCACGGGATCCTGGATTATTTGGGCAAATTTTATAAGCCTATAAAATACAATGGAATACACTGGAGGTTTTTTTTGAAACCACATACAAAATGTCACTCATTGATGGCAACCAGAAATCCGGCGAGGCGAACTAATTCACCAGTTCCAGGTGGTGATCGCCGGATTTCAGCCATCAACAGTGTCACCCCCATGTCACATTCTGTCAGACAGGCACCAAAAACAGAAACGGACTTTTAACACACCACTGTCCCATGCAGAAAGGTAAAGGTATGCTGGTATCCCTCGCTTAGATACATATCCGCCCCTCACCCAGTCGGGTTCTATGCCATGCTTTTCATATCTCATGCAACATGCCAGTTTCTTTGTTGCAAATTGCGTCTGATGCAAAAATTCAAGATGCGAAAGCCAAACAGCCCGAATCGGGGAAGGAAGACTGAGCAAATCCAAAAATCCAAAACTCAAAAATGCAAAATCCGAAATTCACAAACTCGGAGTTGGAATTCGAGGCACGCAACATCGGAAATCGGGCTCCGATTTGGGTGCATTAGGTGTTCGATTCCCGCCTGGTCTAGTCTTTTCTTCCCGAAATTGGTGTGAATTTCCAAAATTTGCAATTTTGGCTGGTTGCCAGAAGTTGGCACCCACTTTCTGGCCCAGGGACGTGGAAACTAGAGGCCGCTTTTTAGGCGTTGAGACAGCGTGAAAAACGATGATGAAATAAGCAGATTGATACTCACCCATGTCGTTGGTTCACCTTCTCCACACCCTACAATGATTCCTCACTCATCAGTGATCAGGTATTTCGGCGCTAGCCTCTTTACATAATCAAAAATGGCCAAAAAAGGATCTCAACTGTTTCGTTGGGGGGAGGTTCATATGGGTGTTTCCAAAAATAGGGGTACCCCAAAATGGATGGTTTATATTGGAAAACCATATTAAAATGGATGATTTGGGGGTACCACTATTTTCGGAAACATCCATATTATACATACTTCCTACACCTCCCCAACCTCCCCAACCTCCGGCTGAGTGAGTAGAAAATCGGATCGCTGTAATCGACCTACCATCTGTGGACTCGGCTGGACTCGTGCATCATGACCTGGAGGGCGATGGTGTTGGAATTTTTGGAGCGAAAACCACTAAAGATGGGCCTCCGGATCCCATGACCTTTAGATGACCTTATAAATGGGTAACTGGGGTTATAACTATAACACTACTTATTTTGTTTTAAAAAAAAACATGTTGTAACTCGTAGGGGCCCATCTTGGAGGAACTGCAACTGACCATGAGAGTTTTTGTGGTAGAGACTTTCTTCAATTAACACTGCTGGGGCCCCGCCATCGCAAGTTGAAGCACTGCATTCCATGTAGTCGTCATTCTCACTCTCACAGGATACCGGTAAGCCACAGGTTTCAAATCGACCACGGCAACCAAAATGGACCTAGGCTTTGCAATGAATACCACTGGTCGAAAGCATCTTTTGGCCTCACATGCTTTGGTCAAGATACCCATAGTCCACCTGCTATGCATCCATAGTTCCTTATTTAAAAAAAAACGGTTGGTGGTGGGTGTCTGGATTCTTGGGTTCTTGTATCATGTGTAAGAAAAGGTCCGAATATGTCTGCTCCAGGCAAGGGGAAATTTTCACCCCCATGTGTCGCCCAGATTCTGCTGCAGCACACAAGGTCTGCTGTTTGGAAGCTCTTGCAGCAAACGTACACGGCAGTTCCTCAGCGTCCTTCTGACACAGTGAAATGATACTGTTGATGGAAGAAATCCTGCACGCTGGGATGTAGAAAACTTCGTAAATAATGGGATCAACTACCTATCAACTGGTGCAGGATTTCAGCCATCAGCAGTAGTAAGTCCAAACCTTCCAAAAGACATGTTTTGCGTCTTCAGTCTTGATGCTGTTTCAAATCTGTTGAATGAAAGACAAGTCATCAATCATCAAATTCAACTTCCAAACCGACCAGTCACCTGAAATTCTGCTATTCCTATTCCCTTCATCTCTGCCCCACCATTTCCCACAATCCTCCTCTTCCGAAGAACGAGTGTATTCTGATTCCATGGACAACACAACAACCCTCCAAAGAGCTGCAACTCTCGACTGCGATGTCGATCCATTTCATAACCTCTCCAAAACACTCACCAACAAGGGGCATCAAACAAACGATGGGTCATCCGTCATCACTGTTGGGGATATCCACCGGTTGGAGGATCCAACCAAGGAAACGGGGGAAAACCAGGGAGCCGCAAGCCCTTGAAGTATGGGAATCGGTATAGGAAGTGGACATGGGAATGGGGGTTTTCACGTGCTTGGGGGGGATTATGGGGAAATCGCCAAAATGCACACCATGAATCACTATAGTAGTGCCTCTCATGATACACTATGAAATTTGGGAGTCAACATGCAGTCACCCAAGAAGCCTGCCAAACGTAGATGCTGAAGCAAATGTCGCATCTTTAAGTGATCCAATCTCCTGCATGTGCCGCCACATCGATCAAACGTTTATAAATATTGAAACAAAAACCCAGACAACATCCAAATTCAAAAGAATCTATAAATATATAATATATTATAATCATTATAATCGATATAATATACAAACATTCATACAATGTTCCCAAAATGGAATTCTTGTATTGCTTGCCTTTTTGGAGGGTTTTCAGTGAACCATTATCAACTAGTGTTTGAGGATAATTCTAGGAATTATTCGGTACTATTTCGATCCTGGCTGGCATCCAACTGATCACAATGATGTTCCCGGAAGCCAAACGCGTGGCTAACCTGGCACAATTTCCCGTGTGAGCTTCTTCAGCCCAATGGGCTAACTTGATGATGTTGTTGTGCAACAGTCTGAAGAAAACTTCAATTTTTTTTAGTCCCTTGATGCATGATACACTTAGATTTTAGATTCTAGATCGATTCCAAAAAAAACAATAATTCATTCAAAATTTTCGAGAGCGAAAAAACAAAACAACAACAAAAATCTCTCAAGGCTCAAAATATGGGAGGAAAACAAAAACATCTCATAAAATCTGCCCCAAAAACACCATCCGGGACACCTGGTGATGAGATGTCGAGGAATATCTTGGATCAAATTTAGGGCCTCAGGGGCGATATGGAGTTACCCCCCAACATCCAAACAAAAAAATAAAGATCTATATTCGAAGATTCATGGAAATTGGGAATATGTTCTTTTACTGTGAAAATATGATCAATTTGTATGTGTATTGTATATATTATGTATGTGTATATATATATATATACATATCATATTGTGTAGATCATGTTCGAAAAAAATGCTTTTAAGACATTCAAAAAATCCATCAAACTCTAAATTGAAAGCTTTGCCATACTTTTGTTGCCTTCAGATCAGGACATAGCTTCCTAAAAATAAGATCCAAGTGACCAGTACCCAGTCAGATCCCTTGTCGGTCTTCAGCCATCTACAAAAGCCTCGTCCTGCAGCCTCGCCCTGCGAATCTTGAGAGGTCACGTTTTTTGGATGGGCAAAAAAAATCATCCTGCAACCACTGCAACTATGTTCAACACATACCCTATATTATCATATTCATATATCATAATATACTTACAGTATAGATATTTATAGTTCACCCTGATTATGGATGTCATCACTCGTATTTCAACAAGTTTAACGTTTTCAACGCTTGGTTTCAACCACCAGCACTTTTGATGACCTCGCAGGCATTCATCCAGCTATCCACCACATCTAAGCAAAGTCCCGAGGAAAGTGCCAGCACCAGGCAGTTACCTGGTGCCCAGGCCGGGGGATGGCAAGACAATCTCCCCCTCCCCGGGCCCCACAGAAAAACAAAAAAAGTAGCAGTAGTTTAGAAATAATATGATTTACCAGGGACGCAAACATGATATCTTTACCTGTTTTTCAGATGTCTGAAGCGGGTGGGGGATTGGACCACCAACCAAAAACAGTAGTATAGTGGATGATGATGTTTTTGGTTCGGTTTGAAGAGTTTGAAAAATCCTCACATGTCAGCAATCTCACTTCAACAATCTCACTACAATCTCATGTTGTTCGGTGCTGCTGCACTTGTTCTCCCAGATTGTTTTCCACCCCGTTTTTTGCCCGACAATGCGCCATCAACTGATGCTACTGGCAAGCCCCATCGACTCAACTGCTCCTGGGGTGCAATTTCAGTAGCATCACTTCCCAACACAAACGAGCCATTCAATTATCAGACAGTTTCTGTACTGATTGCAAGAAAACAACGGTTACAATTACAAGGTTAGAAGAATCCATGGTTATCTCTTGTACCATCTACTGCATCAAGCGAAGCAGAGCTGTCTTCATTCAGCTTCAAAAAGCTAATATCCAAAAGGCTTCAATGGGACAATTGGATAGTAAATGTCAGGATTTCGAATCCTCTCATGATATTCGTGACGGACTCATCTATGATATGTTCAATCACTCCAAAACTTATGTTGCATCGTTTCTTGCCTCACACTTCAGCAATCCATCCAACCAACCCAAACCCCTCCAACCCACACAAACAAATCGCTCCGCGATGGCTCCACGGCCAGCGCCCAAGTGCAAAGTCTTTGGAGGCCTCTGTGCCTAGCAGGCAAGTAGGACCACAAATGTAAACCCATCTACAGCAGGGTAAAGGTAGATGGCTATCCGCGGTTAGCCATGTAGTCGTACATGCATAGATGTGGTCATAACATGTCATATCATATACGAGACATGAGATATGTGTATGAAAAGTTATATTGTTTTACAATATCAATTATACAATATCTTAAAAAGTCCAATCAGTATAATATACAATAATACGATGAAATATAATATACAGTAATACGATGAAACATAATGTACAGTAATAAAATGAAATGTAATACATTGCAATAATGATACAATATGATAGAAAATTATATGATTATATAAGCCCTGTACGACGTTGCTTAAGTTTTTGAAGTGGCATTCACCATGTATCTTGAGCTTCCGGTGTATTTGTGGATGTCGTACCCCCCTCGACTACCGGGAAAGCCATGTGCAACCTCTCCTCCCTCGCCTCACCCCACTCCTCAAGTAGCAATTCTGCCAAGCGCGCTGTGAAGAGAGCATCATAGGGTAGTAGTCCTACACAACTGGCAGCCATGGCGCCCATGTA
The DNA here is from genome assembly GCA_000507305.1 of Breviolum minutum Mf 1.05b.01. NCBI lineage: Eukaryota > Dinophyceae > Suessiales > Symbiodiniaceae > Breviolum > Breviolum minutum. Next base: position 110,364 of record DF240071.1, on the reverse strand, counting down.
CGTGTTTAAGGAAAAAAACAACTCCCTGAAACTAACAGCAAAAGCACCTGAAAATGGATGGTTAGTTGAAATACCATATACAGTATCATATACATGTATATACTATATAGTTTCATTTTGGGATTCCGGACTATTTTCAGGGGGGCGTTCGCTGTTAGTTTTAGGGTCAGTGTATTGGATTCGACACCCAAACTCTGCGCCGAGGGACGTGTCTCCAATTTCTCACTACCAGCAGAGACCTCCAGGGCGGTTTGTTTGGGTCAGAAAGAAATAGAAAATGGACACAGCCAGCAATACGTATCCCTGATATTCCATGACACAGTGATATTCGAATGTAGTGGTGGTCTACTAGAAGAAGCGTAAGAAGCACTACATAATCTTTTTAGTTTTTAGCAAAAGACCTGCGATTTCATGTCGTCTCATGTGGTTTCCAACTTCAATTGCTTTTTTCCCCAATGAAGGCTGTGCCGAAATCTACTATTCCCAGTTCCCAGTCCTGTCGACTCACATAGTTCTGGACATGGTCGTGCTTCATGGATGTTTTCCAATAGCCATGAGGATGTCTTCGAGGTCTTTGCTCACAAGCAGAATCCAAGATCCTGGCCGTCAAAAAACTTGGGACTCGAACTTTGAGACTCGACCTGTTTTGGGCCTGGAAATTTTCCCCAGAAAAATGTCGTCCTGCCAAGCTGTTTCGCAAACCTCGCAAAAGGTTGAGGGTCAAAAAATGAAAAAAATGGGACTAAGAAAGATGACAACAAGCAATAGCACAAAGCGCTTCTGTTATTCATTTCAACTTCAGTACTTGGACAAGAGACTGGTTGAAGCAAATGTCTAGCCTGAGACGGAAGGTGATGGATGCCTGCACATTGTCATCTGCAAATCACAGCTCTATACAAACCCAATCTAATAGTTGATACACTGGAATGTAGACATCCTCGTGCTTCAATCGACAGTCTCAAAGCTGATGCCATGTGAAAAGGGATGAACTTCGGCCAAAAAATGGCACATGCCTTGTAACTGAAGAGGCGCGCTTCCAAGACGTTTTCGGGTCCTCTACGAGAGATCCACGGACTGAAGTCAGCAACAACAACTAGCAAACGCACATCAAACATGATACTGAGAATAAAGCAGTGGAAACGCAACCAGTTTCATGCATAGCGTTTACCAAGAAAAATTAATTCAAAGATGTTCCAGTCATGTAAGATTACCTGAAAAAAAGTATTCCTTTTAAACCCCAAAAACCAGAAAGATTTTAATTTTGAATGCGATGCTTTTTCGGGTCCTTGATATGCTAGGCCTCTTGCAGAGTGTTCTGGGCATGGCCAAATCTTCCCCATGGATTTGACGTCGCCCTGGTGAATCCATAGATGACCACGCCGCTGACATGCCTGTACCACTGCCGGATCATAGTGGCGCCAGCTCTCACGCTTCAACATCCTGAAAAACATGAGAGCTTACTGCCATGTGCGGGGAAACAACCTTGCAAAGCTTCACTAAATACAGACTACAACTCCCTTGTGGTGCCATAAAAAGTATGCCAGCTGTCAGCTATAGGAGTCTTGAAAATTGGCCCATAAAACCATTCTGCAGCAAAGTAACCAACTATAGGTTGTGAAGTACACCTCCAGCATAAGATCTGAAGGACCAATCGCAAACCTCAAAGACAACAGCGACCCAGTGGGGGTTGATGACATGATGCTGACTCCATCTTTCGCTACCTGTCGGGAGCTGCAATCCATTGACGATCTGGAATGGCATAAGCGAAAATCTGGTCATCTGCAAAAGCCCTTAGGACATCCTGGCGCCATGTTAGAAAATCAAAAAACGTGTACCCTCCCTGAAACTAACATAGCCCATGAAAATCCCAATCTTTCCCAGTAAATACCATCAAAATGGTGGATTTTCATGGGCTATGTTAGTTTCAGGGAGGGTAACTGAGGAAAGAACCCCTTTACTCAGGTGGTCCATGATTTCTCCAAAACGTCTCCCGCCTTTGGAAAAATGTCGCTTCGCAAATCCAAACGCATCCGTGCCACACGCCAATAGGTGGTGCGGAACCTGGCGTTTGACCCAGGCGTCGTCACAACTTGCGGGCAGGTTGTCCCATACAAGCAATGCTTGGTTCATAGAGAAAATGGTGGGGGCCCCTTTGGGATGGGGTCCCGCCCCTTAATAATCAACCCCTTTTGCACCTGTGGGCTATTTACTGGTGTTCTGTTGTGACAAAGCCGAAGCAAACAAACCCATTGCAGCGATTTTTTTTCCCCTTCAAATCTCTGGTCTGCATGGCGCAACTTGCCGGGTTCAGCACCTGCACCAAAAAAACAGCGGGATAGATGCACAGCTACTCCACATGGAAACATATATCACTTGGGGGTGCAATAACCCCGAAAATCATGGTTTATGAAATCATCCCCATATAAGTGGGTTGTATTTCATCCCCTATATACCCTCAAGAACCAGGTGTTTTTTCATGGTTTGTATGACCTGTCTCAGATAGTTTCATGGCCTAAACCATCCGGCCAAGCTCACATCACCAAACTTGGACTCAATTTCGTCTGGCCCAATGGATTCGAATTTATGACCAGTTTTGCTTGGGAGCTCGGAACTCGTTGAATCATAATGCCAGAAATGCTTGAGGCTTCAAGACATGCATATATAGTCATACTTGTGGGGATGCTTTTCGATCAAACCATCAAACCGTTGGTTTGCTGTGGAATCCCCACCTTTAGGAGATCTCCATGCCGGCGCGTCCCAAGCTCTTTGGACCTGTTTGAGCGAGTGAGTGAGTGAGTTGGTGTACCTTGAAAACTCCGCAAGCCCCCGAAATTTTCACACAGACAAATACCAAAAACATTCAAAAACGATGGTTTGGAAAATGCATCTCCTTTCAACTATGGCTATTTTTGGGTAGTTCACGTTAGTTTTTAGGGGATGTGGGCTTCTCCTTCCAAACCTCATGTTTGATTCCTTGCCATTGACCTTGATTTTGTCCAACCACCTCTGACTTGGACCCATCGGACCCACCTCTGCAGCTGGCTGACACCATTCCAAAAACCAATAGAGTAACATATCCAAGGCGACCAGAAGCATGAAGAGCCTTGGTGAATTTGAAATCTCACATGTGGGAAAAACCATAGGAATTTCGTACATTTATTGTTTGGGGCGGCAAGTGGATTAGCTGATTTTTAAGGGTAAAGTTGATGGGTTTTTTCTGCAACTTGTTTTTTCAGGACATCGTTTGATTCTGCGTGGGTTTGAGCCCTCCAAACACACTGAGTCTGGCACTTACCAGACACGGGTCCAACATGTAGGAAACGTAATAAGCGCTGACGGAGAGAAAGGGGAGGCTGTCGCAGCACCTGCTTGGAGATCTTTTTGTTTAAGCTGTACAACAAACCAGAGAGAAAACCGCATGACAGCCAAACCTACTTGACCAAAACTGGTCAAAAACCTAGACTCTACCAGTGGTTAGTGTTAATGGTTCAGAAATCCGGCTAATTAACCACCTGGGATGGTGCTAAAACCTGCCGTAAACAATGGGATTTCAACTACCAACCTCCCTCAACTGGTGAGTTTACCGGATTTCAGCCATCAACCAGTTGTGAATGACCTCCCAACTAAGCTTAGGACTTCCTCCCGATAAACTCGTTCCGTGCGCTGGGCCACATCCTAGGTGCCCAGCGTGGCAAGGGAGAATCATCCCCAGGACTTGTAAGTGGTTGGTATCCCCCCCGAATTTATATGCCATGAATTGGCCAATTAGGAAGGGGTCCCACAAACAAGCCGATCCTTGAAAAAAACTTGCTTACCCGGTTAGCCTGTCCTGCCAGGAGTACATCTGCTTCACCTCTCTGTGGAAGCAGTCTGCAGCCTGGAAATTTTGCTGCAACGAGTTTTCACGAACGTCACCTGAAAAAAGGGACCATTTCGGAAGGAAAATTCATCTTCCAACCAGCATTTTTTGGGGAAAACTAAGATGACAATGGAAAAACAACCATTTGAAGATGTCTCTCCTATCAAAAATGGTGATGTTCCAGCTAGCCATGTTAGTTTTCAGAGGGCGTAAACATGTTTTTTTCCTGCACCTCTGGTGGAGGCAACGACTGCAATGCATCTTCCAAAGCCTTCCAGCATGAAGGAAAGCCAAAAAATGCCAAATGGATGGGAAGGGGCGCCATGAAGGAACCCCTTAGGGGTTCAAAAAGGGTGAGGGTACATACACATCTCATGATGTATGTACAGTAAGTCTGTGTTCTTTTCACAATTGCGAAAGGTTCGAGTTTACAGCCACTTTTGCCTCAATAGTCAATAGTTGAAGAAACAAGAAAAGAAACGCATCCTAAAAGACTGCCAGCTTTTGAAAACAGATATATGAATATCTCTGTATGTTTTTTTCAATGACCCTCTCAGTCTCAGTGCCTCAACCACTGCATCAACACAAGGTGCTGCAAGTCTGGTCATATGAGGCCTTAATCCCCCCAGCCGCTTACCACAAACAGGCCAGCCATGGGTGGCAACCCCAAATAGATGCGAGGGTGGATGAACCAAAAAGTCTTGTCATTATTTGACTTGCAAGATCCAATCAGTCCCAAAAAAAATGAGAGCCATACTCATGATGGTGAAGAGAAATGATAAAAAAACATCAGGTCCGTTACTACGGAGACTCTCCTAATTTTTTACTTCCGGTTTCATTCATACATCCTACATCTCCGGTAGATGTCTTCCAACAAACATCAACTTCAGATCACGACTTCAGATCCGCAGTTTCCCCTTAGGCTTCCGAGCGGTAAAACTTCTGGCACACCTCCCACATTGGTGGACACTACCATAAGGCCACAGGCAGCAGCTTCTACCTTGGGGCCAGATGATAATGGATTGAAACATCCAAGAAATTGTTGACAAGTTGGTTCTCCAAGTTTGAATGATATTCTTTGTTCAATAAATCTTTGTCCCAACCTTTCTGAACAATCCTCTGCCATTTTTATCTCTATATCAAAAGAGAATGCACAGAAAAACCTACATCTTAAAGGTTTGGAAGGATCACCATGACATTTCGCATGATCCTCAAGAGATGCCGATTTCTTCACCCATTCAACCAGGAACAATTGCGATGCAGAAGGCTTCCGTCAAGGAGGTGTTGAGGAAGATGTGACCTCTGACTAAGACCTCACAAGGTGCACATTCCCATGTCTAAATGAGTATTTTTTCTGGACCTTCACCTAAAATCTAAAAAAAAACGGTAAAATTCAACCATTTTAAGGACACTTCAAAACAAACGAACACCCTTCCGAAACGGATAGAACAACATCCCTGGCTTCAAGGAGGTAAGAACAACTTGGAGCAGTTTACTTCCCAAGGGAAAAACGGCCCGCAGGGAACGAACCGTCGGTTTTTTTTCCGGAAAAAACCGGCCTTGCGCACATCTTCATGAGGCACCGCGCCCAACAGCTCCACCCTGTCCTGAAAGGTACATCGGGAAGTTTTTTTTGTCGATTTTGTAGGTAGGATTGTGGGGTGAATATCTATAAATTGCCCATTAACCTCCCTGAAACTGAAAATTGAGGCCCCCTGGAAAAGGAGATTGTTATTGGGAACCCGAACTGTTAGTTTCAGGGAGTGTATTTTTTGGGGGTGTTGAATCATGCTACCGGTGTGGGTGAAATGTCTATGAATATCTCATTATTTGTAGGATCTTAGTTTTATACGCAGCTAGTGATCAGTGGATTTCGGATGATTTCCGAACCAACAGTATTGATATAATCATATATAATCCATACATAGGTTCCATGAATATGTCCCATCCATGATTGTCCAAAGTTTCTAATATCTCATCCACTAGTATCCAATCCAATTTTGTCCATCAATGAGCGTAATGGATTGGGTAACTAGTTGGTGGTTTCAGCCCATCTGAAAATATTGGTCCAAATGGGAATCTTTCCGGCCAAAATGGGGGTGAAAATAAAACATGTTCGAAACCACCACCTAGATAATAATGAATTTGATTGGAGAATGACGGATTATATATTACATACTAGTATGATCATATGATCATGGGACATTCGTCGATGATATGAATGTGAATATCGGATAAACAGAATCAGCAGCAGCTCTTGTATATTCCTGCTGAACAACGTGTCATCTTGTTGAAGAGCTCAATTGGAACCCATGTGTGCTGGGTTCTAAACTCCTTATATTGGGGATGGTCATCCCACCTTCAATGGGAATCTTGATATTGGGTATCAAACCCCTTCTATTGGGTTGATGACCATCCCCTACCATAGGGAAACAGTACGAGTTTAGAACCTAGCACATATGCATCTTTGTGGGATTGCAGTTTCTCTTCAACAGCTCTCCCATCAAACCGAGGCCGCCGCATGCAAATTCTCCTGGCAAGGCGAGAAGAATTAGACTCGACAGCAACTTCCCATCTCACATTGAGGTCAACTTTGCCACTAAAATGGTCACCTAAAAGATATAGATTCTACATGCATGCGGTCATGTGGATGAATAGTTCCTCATGAGACCCATGCTGGCAACCTTTAATCTCAACCTTCCATAAGAACTGAGAGCCACACCCGTTCAATCATCTCATCTAGCAGGAGCTGCTTTGGCCCACTGCCACCAATAAGCCTACATCCAAACACTTTGATTCAGTTCATGATGCAACAGGTAAACAACAAAAAACCATCCAACTTTCCAGAAATTAACATGACACCCTTTGAGGAGTCATCTTCCCACTATGGGTTCTTCCCCTAAAATCACCCCATTTCTTCTCTGCAGGCCAAGCAACCATCGGACATGCGGATGCCTGCGGCAAATCGCAGGCACTGCACCCACCAACAAGTCGACACCCTGGCAGAGTTGAGGAATATTTTTTGGAGCGAAAAACAGTGTCGAAACTTCACATCAAAAAATACCAATTCTGCCACAACCGGCCACTAACCCTTCTGAAGTCTGAAAAATACACATCAATCTCACTTTTTTCCAGAGTCAACACATTTTTTCAAAGATTGGTTGTTGACATGTTTTTTGTTCGAAAAAAAAATCAAAGTATGGGAAACAAAAAAATCCTCTCATCTCATCGCATCTCCAAGTGGGATCTCACCCATCTACACCGGGGGGAAACCGAGCCTTCCGATAGGTCAGGCGACTCACCACAACCACTGTAATCCAAGGCTTCTCTGAACGTTGACTTGAATCCGGCTGAAAACGCCTTGCCAAAGGGTTGCTTGTTGCTTGCCAAGTTAGGTCATACAACAAATATATACATGTGTGTATATATATATATATGTACACCATACTGTTTCTTGATGGATCGAACAAAATACTGCATGTAACAAAATGTGTCAACATCAGAACCCCTTCTTTCATGTTGTTTCCACTGATTTCCATGGGAATTTGCTTACCTTTATCCCATATATAGTCATACCGTAGCAACCGCTACCGCACTGCCGCACCTGGTATCCACCGCGTTAGGTATCACAGAAACATGACTCGGACTCAAAGCTGCCCGAAGTACCAAGTTTTCTCCTGCCCGAGCTGTTTTTGAAGCAAGAGAAAACCAAGCATTTGAGACTCCACTGAGATGCAAATGAATAGACAATACCATGGCAACCCACTTTTCCTTCAGTATTAAGGGTTATGACCCATAGTTTGAGGGACTAAAACCTGCATTTTTCATGGTTTTGGGGTCCAAAGGTAGATGCTATTATTATATATAAAAGAATACATATAAAACGTCTGGAAGCCTTAACAGTTTCCGAATTGGTTGCTCCAACACCTCTTTGACGCTAGTGCAAGTATAAGTGAAGCCCAGTGACGGTTGGTGTGAGATACGCAGATGCAGTGCCTGGAAATTGAAACAAGAAATGGGTTGAACATGATTGAACAGAAACAGAGTTTTTATGTTGCAAACACTATGGTATGTTGCACTTTTCTTCTTCTGTAAGTTTCACATTTGTTCTCCTGATCCTGGGCTGCAAGAATATTTCTGCCATGTTGCTCAACATTGGTCAAGAAGAACTTCAAAAGCTTGTTGACCTCGAGTGTCAAATCCACCCCCTCACACTCTATTCTAAGTGTTGTCTCGACCAACAAATGTGCTTTTCTCGGGCACACTGCTTCCATTAGGCGTCCGTTGAAGCTGGAAGCTGAGATGCACACATGGATGCAAGCAGCATCAGCGAATCCAAAGAGAGAATGGTCGGTGTAAACGGTATGATAGCCCATGGTTCGCGCATGGAGTAAACACCTGACATGGTTTCCAGACGATTTCCCCAACGATCACACCTTTTAAGGATCCTGAAACCCGGGCAATACTATTACAAGGTGGGGCCCAGTTATAAATGGAGCTCTAGGAAACCCTTACAAATACCCTTATCAATGGGTAACTGGGGTTATTAAAAAAAAAAAACTAGGGGTTATTTCACCCCATTGAGAAACTTATATTACGGAGTCCACCCGTAACTTCGATCCGAGTAGCTCATGCGCAAGGTTGGAAGTTGCTTGATGCCCATGGACAATGTCAACCTCCACAGGCGAATTTGTCTTTTTTGGGTGTATTAGGAATGGGATGTTACCCTCCAGGAAACTAACATATCCCACCTTGGGTAAAGGAAAATCATCTTCAACAGTGCCTTGGGAAGGGATATGTTAGTTTGCTGGATGTGAGTTTGGCGAATCTCTGCCTCACAAGCTTCACAAGCTAAACCCCCATCTGAGTCTGGTAGCGATTCCACGATTCCACCATTCGAAAAAGGAAGGGGTTTGGGGTGGTCATTGATCACATCCAAGAGTGTCCCTTTTATACTAACAGGGCCCCACTTATATGTATGTGTATATGTGTACATGTATGTGTATAATATATTCGTATATATATATATACTCGTACCTGGATTTTGTAAACCGGGTAGCTACCAAGTAGCCATACCAAAGCCAAGAAACTCGCTCTCTCAAGAGCACTTTGCGGATGAGTGGGAAAAAGGACAAAAAAGTGGGAAATGTACCTGAAAACAAAAACGAAGGCAAAAGTCGTGGTGTGTGTCTGTGTGTGTGAACTGAATAAGAATCATTTAAAAATTCAGGTTTCCCAAAGTTTGGCCAAGTTTTTGTCATTTTTCAATGGCCTTCCAGGTTTTCTGAAAAAAATTCAAGGCAGCACGGGGAAAGGGGCGCAATTGTCGTGGAAAGGAAGAAAGGGCAAGTAGTACACTTTCCTTAGCAAATGTCATCACTCTCACAAAATGAGACTTCTTGACATGCAACACCTTCTATTAACCGAGAGACCTTCTCTCCTATTTCAAGGCAGCTGGTTGTTCAAGTGAGTGATCATTAAGATGTATCAGACCAGATATCTGTATCTACATTTAAATGACTTTTTATTAATGTATATATATATAGATAATATATCATATTGTATTTAACATGATGTTATATGACTGCATATTATATTTATGAAAGCCCTTGCCATGAGATGACGTTCTTACATAAGTCAAGACTACATCCATTGCCTGCAAAGCTTCAAGCCATTACGCATATAGCGCACACCTTGCCGCTGGCCACGCATGTGTGTGAGCACGATGACCTTTCCCAGCATTGACGGAGATATGGATTCCCAATGTTGGTGGCGAAGGTTGGTGGTTTACTTTTTCTGAGGCAAAAAACTGAAAAACTAAGTGTCATGCAAAGCACCAAAATTTGTTCACCAGAGTAACTAGCCCTTTGGTTTTGAATATATATATCATATGTCCAAAACATGTTGGCTTCAATAGCAAGTATGATCTTTACCTGCCTGGTGACCTTAAATTGTCACTAGTCACTATATAACTGGTAGGACGACAAGCACATTGGAAATGGCACGGATTTTTGTCAAAGCTGGTTTCCCCAACCTTGTGACCACGCTGAATCAAACACTCGGAGAGCTGATAAATGTGCATCTCCACACCACCAAGGCCTTGGTAATGACAGATTTTGGGATGTACTCCTGAAAACTAACATGGAAAATCATGGACAATCCCCATGTACACTACGGAAACAGATCTTTGAATCATGGATTTTCCAGCTAGCCATTACTAGCCATCTTAGTTTTCCGGGGGAGTGGGGAGGTTGCGGGTGCTTGCCCTTTCCCTTCCCGCCTGGGTGAAAGAAGTCCGAGACCATGCAGATTTTCAAAGCTTCCATCGCTTCCATCGAACCTCCCAAAAGTCACAGCTGCCGACATGGCAAGGTGCGAGCCGTGGCCCGGTGAGTTTGGAGCCGTCGACTCCCAGGAGCTACCGTTGTGGTGGATCTCTGATGGTTGATTCCCCTTCTGTATACAATGTCGTGACCATGACATGTCCGCATGTTTTTTTGTTGTGCAGGAAAGTGAGCCAAAGTTCCTTATAAGAGCTGCAGCAAGAGTTGTATCATAAAAATCATTCGAATTCCAAAGTGCACTGGGTTTTTGCGTCCTTTTTTTCAATGTGATGTGATCTGGTTGGACATCATCCCCTTGGCCATCTACCAACCGACCAATTTGACTCCCCCCCCCACCTGGCCATGTGTCTGCGCAAGAGCCGCCCACAAATCTCCACATCCCGCCAAACATAAACCTCACGGGCGGCGGCAACTTGCCACCGGTAAAACAACACACCCGGTAAAACAACCATTCCTTCCACCGTGGGGCCTCGCCCTTTATCTAACTTTATTTTCAGACCACTTATTGACTTATACACTGAGTCATCGTTGCGATACTTATTTCATGTCACGTCTCGCACTTGCAGGTTGTACTGATGGGCACTAGCAAATGTCCCAGGCGCACAGTGATGTCCAGGACAAATGTCAGGGTCTGCTTTTGGGCCGTTGCGGATCCAGTGAAGCTCTTCAGGGTTCATGAACAGGCTATCCACACACAGCACCTTTCGCACAACCATGTTATACCAAGAAGCTGTGAGATGGCAACAGTACTGGCCAAAAATAAAGATACCAACATCAAAGTTCAAGAAAACACATGGAAAACACTAGAATTGATTGACCCGCAACATTCAAATAGACACCATTGTGCAAGGTTTCCCTTCAAGTTACGGGGTGAGTGATACCGCCTCAGCATGCAATTCTGCCAGAATCTCTCTTGTGCGTTGACAATCCTGTCAATGCGAAGCAAGAAAAAGTCCTCTGAAAACGTCCGTGGTTTTGGTTGTGTAAAGCCAATCTAAAGTTTACGGAAACAGCTGACCACCAGGATTTCCTGGAAACAGTTGGTCCAACGGTGCTATCTTGGAACCGTGGTTTTGAAACGACCTCCAGGTCCAACGAGAAAATCCTGCTTCGAGAATCGGCCAGGCCTCGAAAGGCACCACGGCAAAAATGTCAAAGCTCCCAAAGCGCTGGACCTTAACGGTCGCTGTGCAACGCCGCAGTCTGAGGGTCTGAAATTGCAGGTTGCCCCAAAAAATGCCACCATGGGGGTTATGCCACCAAGAAGCCCACTGAAGATCTGCTACTGAATTTCGACCCCTCAGCTGCCCTGACAGGCACAGCGCCAAGTTTCTCCGTGATGAAAGCCCAGCGTGAAGCAAGAAAGGCATAGAAGACCGTTGCCTGAGAGGCAAAAAAGATCTCAATGCAGCTTGCATCACCATTGACATCCAGTCTACCACTCTTTTGTCGAGATAATCATATAATCCAAGAGCCTCCCGGTACTTTCGGCAAAAGAATCACAACATACCTAGAACCCAACTGACCTCTAGAGCCTCTATTTTTGAAGGTCAACCCTCTAAAACAATGCCTTTTCCAAGCAAAAACAAGGGTCATGTGGGTTCTACAGTAGGTTAAAAAAAACTCCGCAGCTGTTTTTCGACAAGCCTTTGACATCAGGTATCCCCACAGAGCCATAGAATCTCCCATCACACTGCTAGCATTTCGCCAGGCCAAGCCCATTCGCCAATCACTCGCCTTATCACCTAAGGGTCCTATGGCACCATCCAGCAAGCGAGACACCTGGGATGGCATCCCCACTCAACCCGAACATTTACAATCATGGGTGACTGGCGTGGGGAAATGCACCTTGAAGTGTTGATAGCCACAGTTTTCCATGGCCACCAAGTGCTGAAAGGATTCCATCCTGTGCAGCAGCATGTAGCAACAATATGTTTCAAAAGACACTAACTTCCAAGGCTGTGGAGTTTAGCCGTGAACATCACACACATGGTGTGAAAGTTTGATCTGGCCTCAACTTCATAGTCACAAAGGTCGGCAAACTTCTTTTGGCCTGGAGGTTAAGGTTGCTGATTGTGGACCGTGGTTCATGATGATCTCCATCCCCAAATAATCACCAAGTACATGTACCTATAACTAACAATGTATTTTGATATCATGAATTATTAGGTACCTCCAAATAACCTCTTTCAACCGTCCTACGTGCTTTTCATATTATCGGAGGAGATTTTTGACGAATTCTCTGCAAACTCGCCTTGCAGACGGAGAGGAGGCACTCCATCTGGCGTTGCAAATGTTGAGCGTTGGAATTTATTATTTGAAGCACCACAAAGCACCTTCTTGGCTTGGACTTCACACAAGTCTTTAAACACTTTCAGGCTTTTGACCATCAAAAAAGCATGGAAAAAGACAAGATGGCCTTTTTTGCATCAATTCTTCACCAGTTTTGTTGGGGGAGATGTGCAACTGGCCACAAGCATGACGAGATGCACCTCTGGATGCAACCAAAGGTCAGCACTGTTTTGCTCATGAGAGGTGTTGCTCAAGCCTTCGCAGCCTTCAGAGATCAGAGGCATGACTTGAATCCTGTGTGTTAATTGTAATTGACATCTATTGTCAGAGAGATTGCCAAACCCAGCATGACTCCGTGTCAAATTGGGTGCAGAATATCAAAATAATGAAGCCCTCAACTAGAAGTGCACTTCTGGATATAGGGGAGCAAACTGAGCAAACTCTAATCCTGGACCCGTGAAAGTATTGCTATCATTGCCCTGCCGCCATGATGAACATTGTGGCTCGCAGGGAAATTGTGGGCGTGAAGCAAGTGCAGTCGCAAGGTGAATATAAGCAGTATTCAAAACCCTTTTGACATCTGATTATACTGAACAAATATTATAAGCCTATAATCCAACAACCATCCCAAAAAAAGGACCTCAATTCGAATCCGTTTAATTCGTTTAACCCCCAATACAATCAACGACATCACCAAGGTTTTGGCTTTCCCTGGCACCTCCCATCTCCGTCAAATTGTGCATCTCGTAGATCCATCGATCGTAGATGTGCAAGGCACCACTGTAGAGAACCTTGGCACCGCTGTTTTCTGTTTCGGTGGAAGGTCTATTCCTCCTTGGTTTGAATGGGAAAGTCAGATCTTTCCATGTCTTTTCGGGTGTTTTTTGTTTCGCTTTTTTCGGATGTTTTTCGGTTGCAGGGTTTAGCTTAGTTTCGATCCATGCTTCCTACGTAGGCAGCTTCAAAATGGAAAGTGACTCCAAAGCAACAAAATTCCAAAGTGGCTTCTTGCTGTTGCTTAAAAAGCTCCTAGTGAGCGCCAGGGACTCAACTCCCCAGATACCATGAGATTATATATTCATTTCGGCTCAATGCACACAAAAAAGCAGAAACATTCAAAAATTGTCCCTTTCCAAAAAACGCCATGAATTCAAGGGGTTTGCCATTTTTGAATCCCCGGTACCACCTGTCACTCCCAAGCGACCCGTCGAAGCGTCGGCTGCACAAAATGCTGGCGCACTTCTGTCGGCGGATCTCCGTCGCTCCCGCGCAGCATTGCCAGGAAGGCGAGGGCGGGAGCTGCAAGGCCGGTGGCCTGTTTCCAGCAGTTAAGTTGTTACTGCAAGAAATCATGGTATTAAAATGACATAAAATGACCCCATGATTTTTTGATAATATGTATATATATATATATAACTTCTTGGGTCCTGAAGTATTTCCAGCTTTTTGTTGGAAACCGATGGTTTTTTATAAGTCATATTTTTTTGCTGGATACAATATCCGGGATCTTTCAATAACTTTCTAATGGTTTGTAGGATTTTTGTGCCCTTTAGCTTCCCAAAACCATAGCTGCTGTGAAACTAAATAGCTTCCCTCCCTACCTTTCTACCGAAGTATGCTTCAGAAATCCTATACCAAAAATGGTCATGTTTAAAAAGGAGTCACCTTTTCCAAACCATAGTTTTGGGTATGCATATAGTTTTCGGGGCTATAAAAAATGTACAGTAAAAATCTTGCACTAAACACTAGGTGAACAGATCAACCTATTATCAACCTACTCACCGCAACTGAACAACGTGCGCAAAACCCTTATAATGACATTCCATGAACTCCTGATTGGTTCATAGGGATCCTTATAATGATTTACTGTGTATATATATATACATATACCCTACATAACTGGATAGTAGAATCTCCTACCTAGAACCCCAAATGATTGCCCCTTGTTTTGCTTAGAAAAGGCCTTGTTTTGGAGGGTTGACCTTCAGAAATAGAGGTTACTTGGGTTTTTATGTATATGTAGGCATTCATAACCGCTGGCCCCAACTGGTCACTGCTGGGTACCCACCGACCTTGAAGATACGATCCACCTCCGGTGGCCATCCACCCTCCGAGCGATCGTCACGATCCTGCGAAACCGGGGTCATGAGGGGAGAACGTCAATCCCGTTAGCTTAAAAAAAAGCCGGGAAATGTCATGTCATTAAAATCTAAGGATCCCCTAAAATATCTTTCTCTTAAACCTAGTTTACCAGTTGAAGCAAGGATTGTGTTAGACAGTCATCAGTGTGTGTCTGTGTTCTCCCGTGGGGAAGCGTGAGATAACGTGTCTTTGGTCGGATGGGTGAGGTGAGGTGGGGGCATGTGAAGGTACCTTACACTTGCACAAGTGGTCGATGCTGGGCATTTTAACATACCACACATCGTGGCTCTACGAAATTGATGTGGGGGGTGGATGGGGCGGAATGTAAACATTCCATGGACTTGCACACATGGTTGATGAAAAAGCAGCTCCTGCGGTCCAAAACGCTTGCTGCAAACCTCCCCCCCTTAGAAACACGGTGCATTTTGGGCACTCATGATGAACCGCCCTAGAGAAGTTAGTCTTAAGGTTTAAGGTTCGCGGCCTCATCTATTCACCTACAGGATCGTCGGAGACTCACAGCACCAGCTCCTTGTTTTTCAGAATGCAAGCATCCAGAAACTCCAGGAACTCTGGCAATACAGGTGCCTCTCTCCAGGTAAAAGAGCTAAAAACGCCGCCCACTGGCCCACTTTTTGATGGAATCCAACAAATCTCAGGTAGATCCAAGTAGCATAGGTGAATTTTAGTGAGGTTTAGAATCTTTATGGAAAAAAACTGGTTTCGACTTGGAAGAAACACATCCTTACAAATCAAAGGGCTGCAAGCAACAGTGATACCTCGCCTTCACCAGCTCGAAAAGCTGCACTTCGCATGGCCTGAAGCTGGGAAGCTGCGAAGCTCCGTCGGTCGGGTTGGTTTCGGAGTTTCCGATTGGTTTCCTCAGGCACCCCAACTGTGAAGTCGTGAAGGCTGCCTCAGGTTGGTGACAAACCCAAACCCTGGAAGGCAGGGGAAAACATGGAGTTTCAAGCATGTCAGTGCAGTTTGATGCAACTTCTTGGATAATTTGCAATAGCCAATAGCATCCAATAGCCAAGAAAAAAACACATTTCTGACAGGGTAGTGGAAGGTTTTGGGGAAACATCCGTGTCCTTCAAAGCCTTGGTGCCAAGTCAAGGAATCTGCAACGAGTCGAATCGAACTGATTCAGCCAAACTACGGAAGCCAAGTTCGCCATGAACTCTCCACCCCATGGCGGGCAGTTGGTTTGTTTGGATACCAAGCTGGGGAACTCTATGGCACAAAAGTGGGCTGTATGGGCAGATTGCCTTTACCGAAAATCAGTACCAGTCGGACCAGTCGTGTCCCAAAATTTCATCCCACAAAAACTCCTTTCTCGAGCCACGAATTGCCACAAAATGCCTGCAGGGTTTCTGGATTCCAAAAGCTTGGCCCAGAATTTTGGCGGCTTAGATTCAGCTGCTTGAAACCGATAGTTTGACTTCCAGGTCACCGTGCCATCAAAGTGAACTGCAGCTTGCTGGAGAAGTCTGAATTCTAAGTGACATACATGTTTTTTTCAACGCATGATTTCTTGCTGTTCCGATGTTTTTGCTGGTAGATTAGAGCTAAATTTGCTCTTGATCCCGCAAAAACCCTGCAGGGTCTGTTTGGAAGCCTGGTCGCAAGTGAATTGGATGAAAATAAATACATCAACATTAACCCTGGAAATCCTGACATTTTAAGGACCATTTTAAGGGATCTTGTCCGTTAGTAAACCACCCTTTTTGGAGATTGGTAGACATTGTCTAGACGTCAAAATTATGGCAGGAATCAGACACTTGGCGCTCCAAGAATTTCCAAAGGATCCAATCTTCTCGACTCATCACAGCTTCATGATACCGGGATGTAGACTCGACCCTCGGCATCACCTGGGTCACCGGGGTCAGCAATGTTTTCGGGTACATGTGCGCCTGCGCAAATGTTGCTGTGTCCTTCCGTTTTGGGGTCCAAAACATGCATCTGCAATTGTACTACCTTGAACTTGGTGTGTGGGTGTTGAAGTGTTGCGGTGTGTTTGGGTGATGTGCTGCCCCATGTTGACCCCTTGGATGTTGTGCAATTCACAAATCTCAAGCTGCAGTTGTTCCTCTTGAGACTCCAAATCTTCTCAAATTGGTTGATCAACCAGCATTTGAGACAAGATAGGTTTACCAAGTGATGACAAGAGGTGTGTGATCTATATATAAAAGGCCAACTCTATACATAGTAGCATCATGCCAGTGTGAACGTTTCTGGGATGTCGGATGCTTTTTGGCACGTGGAACCTCCCAAAAGGATTGCAAGAGGATTAATGTTGCAAGAAAAAAACTTGAAGGGAGATACACCCCAGAAATTTAAGATGGCCATATTTAAGAACGGAGTCACCCTTTCCAAACCATCCATTTACTGGGCTTCCAGTGTCCATGGTTTTGTTGAGTGGTGTGAAAACCCGGTAACCCACCTTTCAACCGACACCTGAAACGACCATGAAAACGAGGCACTGATAGTATCTGGACTCTCGATATCTGGATCTGCAATCAAACTCTTGCAAAGTGGGCAGCTCACACTGCGTTGACACCATCTTGTCAGGCCTCGAATGAGGTGTCATCGATTCCTTCAAAATTGAGGCAGCATTTTAAGTGGAACAAATAAGTGTCTTTTGAACAAACCCATGAAAAAAACATGGAAAAGTAAAGAAAATATGAACTTCATGAACTTGAAGTTCACGCCCAAGTTCAGCTGCAAAAATGCTTACCTTTGCTATTTGGTGAAGACACATTGCTCATGAAAATAGTGCCCACATGGCGTTCGAACCTCAGATAGTTGGTGGTTGAGTCGCAAAATTGGATCATCTTTGTCTCGGGGTGAAAACCCCAAAAATCTTTGAAACCACCACCTAGCCACGCCAGTGATCCATGAAAAGGAAATGAAGAGAATTGCAACTGTGGATTCTGAAATGTTCGTCGAAATTTTATAAATTCGTTTTCTATTTCGGATCCGGTTTTTGAAAGATGTTTCGGATCTTCCCATAAATACCATGGGATGTGTTTCATGTTTTTTTTTAAACATCCCTCCTATGTTCAAGCAGTGCTGGTTCGCCAAGTCTTTCCGAAACTTCGCCGAGGTGCTACTACTGTCGGGGAAGCAAAGGATGTAAGACAAATGCAGCATTCCATCAAGCCTTGGAACGATGTCCATCCGCCCCATCCCGGGGTGGGTTTACCTTCGGAAGTTTCAACGAAGGTTCAACCGGAAACCTTCTCTGGGTATCTTTGGAGAATTTACGCATCGTAATTTATATATCATTTTGTATAAATGAATGTTTCTGTGGCGGGTGTTCAGGCTGAAAGGGACTCTACACTTGGAAAAATTTCCCTTGATGTTTGGGGAAGATCTTTTTTGCAGGCTGAAATTATCTATTTGGTGGGTTCAACCCGTTTGAAAAATATCAGTCAAACTAGAAATCTTCCCCAAATAGGGGTGAAAATAAAGAATGTTTGAAACCACCACCTGGTTATTCATGCAAACAACAGTTTTTGCTGTTAGACCCTCACTGCAGCATCTCAGCTGAGTTGCTATCATCATCAGGATCTCTGAGTTCTGGAGAGTCACTCGGAATTTTCCTTGGCCGCGAAAAACCCATGGCCACAGCCAACCATACGCATCTTTGATTCATTTTTCAGCAACACTTTAATCACAACATACTGTTGATGCTTCAGAAATCTGGTCAAATACCTGACCTGGAATGTATGAAGCCCTGCAAAATGGGATTTTGACTACCAACCTTCATTGCTGTGGTGAGGATATATGACCTCTTCACCATCAACAGTATCACAACTATGACAGTCCAAAAGGCGGAAGATCCTTGATCTTGTCACCACCTCATGAGGCAGTTGGGCAGTTGAGGAAGAGTAAAAACATCCCAATAATTTGGATCTACCCCCCCGCACCTAGGATGCCAGTCACCACCCGGTAAATTTTCCATTTTTAGTAGGGAATCCCAAACGTCAATCAATCTTCATTTGTGACCGGCATCCTGGAGGGTAGATCCAACCGAGAATCTCCATCCAACAGCATAACTGGTACAAATTGGCAACATCTTAAGGCCCTTATCTAACTCCACGACCTTCACCCATTGGCAAGGCATTTTAAAAATCTGTTGGGGGAAAAAAAAAACAAACCACAACTTAAGGCAAGACGCAGCCTTTCACTCCCTCACCCATGCTGATGGCTTGAAGCATCAATAAAAAACGATGAGCAAAGGATATGGCAGGAATGATTACCTTAGTAAGCACTAGTTGATGACACCTGAGCCACGGAAAAAAAAAAACTCAGATACTTTCCATTGATTCCTGGTTGTTTAATAGGGATCCTTATTTTATGGTTTATGAAATAATCCCCACTTAATTGTGTAGTAATAATCCCCAACAAATCCCCTAAACAGCTTGGGAAGTAAGCTTCGGACCGCGACATAGGCACAGGAAGCAACGATCCTCAGGTGAAAATGTCAGGTGTTTCATATTTTCTTAATGCCTGGCCATGAAAAATGTGTTGAAAAAAATTGAGGGGTGCAAGAAATAGATGAATCTCCACGAAACCTTGTTCATCCCCCATAGCTCGAAGACATTTGCTTTAAAACAACACTTTACAGTACTCAGTAAGGTATATCTTTCGAAAGTTATCTTCTCAAAAAGAGACCCTTTCACGTACTGATTCGTAGCAGCAGGCTGCATCACATGAATCGTCAACTTCTCGGGAGATCCCACAACTGCTGAAGTTGAACCATAAATGATGTCTTTATGAATCCTTGTGAGTTCGCATCATCAAAAGGTTAATCGCTTCTTACACCTCTGCCTATATTCGCTATATTATTGTTTAGCTGCTCAGGCATTTCCGGCTCCCTTGTGCACCAATCTCTTACACCTTTCTGCTAGCATCGTCGGCGAACAGTCTTCCAGTATCATCTTTCAAATTTCAACGTGTTGCACGAACCCTCTCTCTCTGTGATTTAAGAGGCATCCTTAGCTTTCTCATACTTTCTCACCCAAACATGCACTCAGAAAAGAAAAAAACACTCTCGAACTCAAGGTTGGTTAGCAGGGAAGATTCACAAGATTCACCATTCCAATCAGGTTATCTTCAACCAATCAAGTTAACCAACCAACCAGGTTAACCAATCCCAACCCAATCGCTTGACCAACCAATGTGATCTTCCATTCCAATCCCAACCCAATCGGTCAGGTCGTCAGGTTATCTTCAAGGTCAAGGTACTGGAAATAAATGTAGGCTTTCAGAGCATCATAGAGCCCCGGGTTGGTTGTTTGACACGTGTGACATTTCTGGCGATGTTCGGCGATGTTTGAAGCACAAAATCACTGTGATGTGGGGCCCTAGGTATAAACACACCTTCAAGCCCTGCAAATAGAAAAATGTTGAACTCTATTTGGAACAAGTTGGCACATATTTCGTCAAAAGCAATGGTTCGCTATGCGATTGTTCAGGCTTGTTTCGGATGAAAAAGAAGATATCCTGAAGTTCATGTGGGATGTCCAGCGAAGCCCTGCCGTGTCCTGTATCAAGGTATAGCCCCAACACAAGGTTATCCAGCCAGGAACCATTGCAACTAAGGTGGAGCAAAGCCACACCTAAGTTGGCCCGGAAAGATGTTTTCATCTTGATGCATCTTCACAGCGAGGTTTTTTGAATCCTTCTCCCGGTGGTTAATAGGGTTCCCTTCATTGAAATGAATAGATGATTTCCCCACTGTTACAGGGTTTTGGCAACCCCCAACATCTTCACATCTTCACATCTTGTTTCCCTCCTTGCAATTTTAGCATCCAACGTGCCTTTTCGAAAAATCTCTTCTAAGAATGCCCAAAGAAACTGGAAGAAAAAAAACACGTGCAATGTGGAGACAGTGACCAACACATGGCTGAGATTTTAAGGAAGATCACTGTGTCAAAACCACAGACATGCCCATGGCTCAATGGATGATACTTACCATCCCCAAGGCACAGTCCGAGTGGATCTCCGGTCAGCCTGCATTCGACCTCAGAACCACCCATGTAAAATGATTGGACCAACTGGACCTGTTGATGCTTCGGAAATCCGGCGAGAAAACCACATGGGATGTATAAAACCTTGTAAATAATGTGATAAACTACCAACCTCAACTGGTGATCGCGCGATTTCATCCAGTAGCAATACGACACCTCTGCGCGGTTCCCAATGGCACCCATTGGGGCCATCATTCCGTTAATGTTGAATCCATGTAACAATGAGATACCTTTCTCAACGGACGTTGTCTCCCCCCCTCTTGTTTGTTGGTTCCACTGCTCCGATAACGACTCTGCGATCTTGCAAGGTTGCAAAAAAAAAAAGACACTACTAAGTCAGCATCCCAAGGGCGAACCACCATCTGCGATATTCGAGAAGTGGAAGTACCAGTTAGAAGTGACACGAAAACATACATCCTCCTTAGTTTGCAAAAAGAAAAAACTTCTTCTATTCGGAAGGACGAGCAGGTCCAAAAAGTCAACACTCCGCTTCGACCCTTCAAAGCACATCACCATCAGCAGCTTCAAAAAGAAATGTCAGCTCCAACTAAGGCCTGTTCAAAAGCGGTTGATCACACGGCTCACTCTGATAAAAGCATGTAGCCAGCAATGCTCGCACAAAGAAGACGAACATCAGAATGGACCCGGCCTAAGCTCAGAGATTTCATGAATCTTTGCATGGCAAGAGTATTGAGTTACTAGTTGGCTAGTTCAACCCATTGGAAAAAGATTCGTCAAATCGGATGATAAGTAGTAAGTAGGGCGCCTGAAATCAAAAGTCCTTGAGGAAACCACCACCTAGGTCCTAGGTTAGTCATATTTACTTGTTGCAGCTTTCGGTCTTCACCCATCTCATTAGGTCTTCACCCAGGTACAGTGATCACCATGCCAATGATCGAGACCAGGAATACCTTGGCCCGGCACTCGGGTTTCCACAAAACGAAGTCCTTCGTTTAGGTTGGGATTCCCCAGAAAAAATGGGGAATAATCCTGGTGGTGACTGGCATCCTGCTTGGAGGGTAGTTCCAAATTTTTTTGGTGTAAACTCGGGATTTTTTTCTGCGTTTCCAAGAGGCAGCAGGAACTGTGTATCTGCCCATAATGTTCTGAACAGCCTGACATGGCAACAAACATGGGGAAAAAACGTTGATTTTAAGTGAAAATAAAGCTGGGCAACCTGTCTTCAAAGCTCCTAAGGTGTGTCAGTGTGTCATGTTGGACCATAAGTTTTGAAAAAATTGACGTAGCCCCCAGATCTAGTACCTGGGAAAAACATCCGGATTGAAAATCCGGAGAAGAACAACGGGAAAAGAACCAATGCTTCGAACTCTGTGCTGCAAGGGCAGGCGAAGAGTACAAGTTTTCTCATCACCGTTCTGGGCCCCCCACAACCTGAACTCCTATTTATTTGGAACGGCCACAAATTGAAGAAGGAAACCTATCTTCATGTTCTCAGTTTCGCCACCAGATGGACCAGAAACGTTGCGAATTCATAACCCATAGCTTCGTTTCCCCGTACCATCCATCCACTGAGTTGTACCAAAAGCTACGAGATAAATGAATTGGAAAATAAACAGATACAACAAAACTCATCGCTCCTTAAGGGGAGTAGGGAGAATTTGCATCTTTTTGTAAACAAAAATATCTGCTTTTGATCTTCAAGTACTCTAACATGACCAAAAATACTAGAAAAATGCAAGGGAAGTGCGATGAATACTAGAAAAATGCATCGTTTGATGGAGTTGTGGGAGGAAACAAACCCACTGCGCCAAAGGTGGACAGAAACATACTCGCTTCTCGAACAGCATCAACTACACTGGCTGTTTCTAAATTTTTGGCAGCCAGCCTTACTATCAAAAAGGAATGTGGATGGATGGATAGATAAAATGAGATCAGATAAGATCAGATAAGGTAAAGTAAAATAAGATTAGATAGATAAGGTTGGACAGATAAGGTTAGGTAGATAAGATTAGATAGATAAGATTAGATAGATAGATAAAATTAGGTAGATAAGACTAGATAGATAAAATTAGGTAGATAAGACTAGATAGATAATATAATATAATATAATATAATATAATATAATATAAGATAAGATAAGATAAGATAAGATAGGTAAGATCAGATCAGATCAGATCGGATCAGATCAGATTTGATTAGATTAGAGTACATTAGATAGACAGACAGACAGACAGACAGACAGACAGACAGACAGACAGATAAATAGATAGATAGTTGCATCCCTAAAGATAAAGCATGCATCGCATATACAATCGATCCATGGGTTGCAAAAAAAATGGACGTTTGTAGGCCTCCCGTCGAAGGCGATCCTGTACTTGAGCACTATTCACCTGGCCATCCCAGCATGAAAACACCCAGCACTAAAAATGAAATTTTCATGATAGTCAAAAAGAGAAGTTTCATGAAATTTGACTAACATCCAACATTGAATATGTTTCTACATTACCTACTTTTAGAAAGCCATATTTGGATTCGTGGGTTTTCGAGCTGCCGATTTCTTTCGATACGGCGATGAGGCCACCTGTCTTCTGGACTGAGTTCTTGAAAGCAACGATTCACCTCGGCGCCAAAACACAGCACCTGAAAAAGAAGAACCTTCAGCTTTTGGAGCGGTGAAAACAAACATGTTTACCAAAAAAGAAGGTCCAAAGATTTCAAAAACCTCATGAAATTTAGGAATCAGCTTCGAAGTTCCTTCCGACCTTTCTGGGCTCCTTGCTGCCAGCATCGGGTGTATCCACCTGTGTACTTGCTGAGATCACAGCACCGCCTGACAAGATGGCCTTAGGATTTCTGGATGAGTCAAGGTGGTTTCTTGGTGCGAAAACCCTCTGGCTTCTCAGCTGGACCATAGACACCTTATATCCCTATAACTTATAACCCTTGGACCTATGCACATCTGAGTTTGTTTGTTTTTTCCCCCCCCACCATGGAAAAAACACCCGTGCCCATTCCCCCGAAAATCATCTGACTGAGTCCAGTAGCAGATGCACTTCTGGAGAAAATGCCAGGTTGGGAAACCTCGAGATTGCTGGGCATGAGGCTGAAATTCGAGTTTCAGCCAAAGCATGAAGATGGAAGATTTTTTTGAAGGAATGAAAATCTTCTCACCCAAGCCACTACTTTGTTTAAAAAAATGCGTATACAAAATTACATACTGTATATCAAATAGATATCTATTAGTTCCCGACAATACTTTCCCAAGCCTCACTTGAAGCCCAGCCAAAGGGCCATAAAATAAAAGTCTAAACTTGATTTTTCCTACTAAATAGAGAACCCCCAAAAGTTTAAAGGTTAGCCATTGGCTGAGTGAGAAGCTATTTTGACTACTTCTCCTATACTAAAATATCAGGTAGAGTGGCTGAAAGTCTGCATATGCAGAGGACTTGAATCAACCAGCCCAACACATTTTTTGGCGGCTCAGGTGGCACATCGAATCACGGATGGCTGCGGCTGCAGCAAGATGTCCAAACTCCACTTGATTCACCAAAGTACAAGTGCTTCATGAGTGATGCCATTTGGATGGTCACTACTAAAGATCAACATATCCGGACGGCTCAAATCTTTCGCTTTCCGTGCTGCTTCTAATGCCTCCACACGCAAGGGGAGACAAGGATGGCTTGCACCAGTCAGAAACATCTTGAGACGGAGCCACCACGTGGAATTCCTTGAATTGCTTAGGCAACACAAATCTTAGAACCCTTCATCTATGGCCTGAAGAACCGGGCAAGACTAATCAAACGCAGGAGCAACCTATAACATTAAAAGCTGCGTCTCAAAACCGTGTTTTTTCAAGGCCAAGCATCTGTAAAACTTCCTTTGCATCCTCGAGAACTTCTCCAGGATCATCTAAAGGATAATGCATCCTTGCAAGTGCATAGAAAGCAGTTCCTGGCCTCACAATATCCAACATATGTCGATCAGCTTCCATCTCTTGAGCACGACTCTTCAGACCAAGAATAAGCCACATAGTCATAGTGGCTGCAATGGTCTCCAAATCATGTTTCATAGAGTCTTCCTTTTGCTTCAAACTCCATAGTAGCATCAAACGATAGAAGTCCAAAATGAAAAAACCTCGTTTCAAATGGTGTTTTTTGGCCACATGTGTCAATTCATGTGCTAAGACAGCCACCACCTCTTTCGGTGGCAAAGTCTCCAAAACACCTCTGGAGAGTAAAACCCAACTCTGACCACGACCAGGTCGACCAGGTGGACCCGCTTGAGCAAGCATCCGATGATCATCAAGAATTCGCAGCTCCACTGAAGTATCAATTCCAAAAGTATCACAAATCTCATCCTTGGCTTCGTAAAGCCACTGAATATCTTTCGCAGGTTGAGATGGGGTCCCACCGAAAAATAAGATCTTGATAGATTCCCTGATAACATCCAAGGATCGAAGCAGGAGGGTATCAGGAACTCTTAAGATTCTTCCGATCTCCCAACCATGGGATTCGACATTGGTTGAGTGCCATTGTCTTACAGAGGGATCAATCACAAGCAATTTTTGGCCTCCCAGAATTAATAGGAGCAACAATGACACCTTGCTGCATTTTCGGGCCCCGAAAATGCGTCCCGTAAAGAAAGGTATGCGGCATTTCATTCTCAACGAACAATATGTTTAATACGGGCTTGAACCTCAATATTTCAATTGCACGGAAGCGAGACGTTGCTGCACAAGAGCATCATGAAAAACCCTTGATATGTACAAGTAAGAATGCAAGAATCAAGAACAACCCTCACCTTCCAATCTTGATGCAGATACAAATAAATAGAATATATCTATGTATATTATATACAGATATTAATTCATGTTAATCAATTGAATTATATATATAATTTATATTATACAATACATATATTTCAAAAGGCATATCATATGGCATATGAGTTATACGCATACAACAAACATCAATGTCCAATTGAGAACAAGCCTCCCCCGCCAAAAATTCCCTCTTGAGAGCTTCCACCTGTCGCTGCCCAGTCGGATCTATGGAATCCTCCATAGCCTGCAAGTGAATGGAGATGATGATGATGATGATGATGATGATGATCATCATCATTTTGTACCAATTTGCCAATTTGTAGCAATTTTAAAAATTAAAAAAAACTAAGTCTTGTCTTCCAAGGCCGACAATTTGTAAAAAGACCTGCTGTTCGCAGCCATCCAATGGGATTTTGGAATCAACAGAAAAATGGCTCCTTGGAAAAATTGGATCCCAAAGCAAGAAGACGCTAATTTTTGTGGAAAAAAATATGAAAACCTTATCCCATTCCCTGAAAATCCTGGCTATGAAAATATGGATTCTCATTGGGGTATAAACAAAGGGTAGTATAGCATAGTGCCCTGTAGACTTCAACCAGCCAGGAGCCATTTTTTCATTGCTAAGATGACAGTTGTTTGCAAATGGAGCTATGTCAGCTCCAGCGCTGGGCTTCGAGCGCGACCACCGTCGGAGTGGCGGGGTTTCCCCGAAAGAAATGATGGTTGGGAAAAGCTGGAGTTGTTTCGTAATTCTCGGCTTCACTGTGTTGGGGAAGATGAAAACGCGCAGGTGGCAAAAGAGGAAACAAAAAAACACTAGGTCCCAAGAAGGACCCAATTTTGAAGGCAATTTCTACTTCAAAATAAGGCGAGCAAGTCTACATGCTTCTTTTTTCAAATCATTCAAGTTTATTCTGGGCACTTTTTTCGTGTGATAAAAGGTAGGTTCAATCTGAGGATCGGTGAGTTTGATTGCTAATGTTTGGACGCTTGACCTCTTTGAGCCCAAAGTATCCCATCTCATGGAGGATCCACAGAATGCAAAAACGATAAAAATGTGCATTTCTATCCCAGCAAAGCGGAACTTCCAACACTTTTGAGCTACAGGGATTCTGTCACTGCCACCTTTTTGTTCCCTCATGGCGCAGGCCAATCTCGTTAGATCTGCAATCCACGCCTGACATGTAAGCACCCGCTATCCAGGATGCAACGGGTGCTTATGCAGAGAGTTGGAACCCGGAAAAAGACCCATAGTTTGCAGCTTCACCATGGTTGCTAGATTTTCTTGGTATAGCACTCAGGATCAGGTATGTAACAACTCAGCAAATTAAGGAGGTGACAGTGAAATCGGTGAAGCAACAGAATTCAAGCTCGGCAAAACCAGGCCCAGAAAACTGAATCACATTGCCAATGGACACAATCCTGCACCAGTTACATATCATCTGGTAGAGATATGTAAACATCAAATCTCTCATGAAAGAGAATCTTTCAACCATCCCAACGGGTGCAGGGCTTGGTCCATTGGTCCATCAACGGTAAGAAACCTCCCAACAGGACCCCTGACAATGTTGTTCAGACCCGTGACGAAGGCTGATACCGGTCCGTTGCCCTGCATCCCGGTGTTGGGCCATCGGGTGAGATCTTTGTGCTTACTGACATACCAGTAAGACCACGACGGAAATTTTGAAGATGGAATCATAGCAAATCACAACAACAGTTGGCTGTCATGATCTCTATGCGAGTTTCGTGCACCTTCAAAAAGGAAACCGAAAGTGTTCGAGGTGCTTTGAAACTTTGCTTTGGTCATGAACAGCAAGAATTCCATTCAGCCCGGTATTTGTGGCAATCACGGTGCAACCGGCCCATTGGTCAAAATGGTCAAGACCAGCTAATTTTGCATGTTCCAAATGCTGAAACAAAGCATGTAAAATACACTTTGTTCCCTCCATAGAAAAAGAAGTGTCAAAGCCACTCATCTTCATCCAAATAGAGGCCCTCAAAAAGCATTGTCTTGTCACATCTCAGCCCCTCCCCCACTGCCTGTCCATTTACCTGATGCTCCTGCCATTTTGGGCATAAAAGTTTTACAATATTTTTTCGGAGGAGCTCTTTCTCTTCATGGGTTGCTGTGGATGGTCTTAGTCACCAAATATGTATGTCTATTTCGTAATCTTGGAAGCAGGGAGGCTCCAGCTGCAAGAAACCACAGTGAACCCCCACCAATCGCTTCCCCCTCCTTGCCAGCTGCTCGCACTCGAGCCTCCCATAACTACGCAATCAGTGGTGTCCAGTGTCTCAGTACAATTTTGGCACACAAAAACCATTGATTACGCCGAGTTTTTAATCATCACTTGACAACCCACACCTTCAACATCACCTCCTCCCCAACGGCAGAGGAGTTGGACCTAAGGTCCACAATAGAAGATTTTGCCCAAGCTTCTAAGCTTCTGAAAGTGCATCCAACTTTCATTTTGTGCAATGATGGATGGAGATCATTTCACTCTTCACCTTCATTGGATTCAGCTTGGCCCTCCTGCAACTCATAGTCCAAGAGAGCCATGGGCTCCTTAACCAGAACAACAGCAGAAAATGACAACTGCAGTTGGTCAGAAAAATCACCTGTTCCCTAGTGAATTGAATGTCATTAGATCAAATGTTGATTCATGTTGTGGGAACTCCCCTCACCATGCAACCTTCAAAGAAACGCACCGAGCCCTTCTGTCCTGAGGATCAAGGTACGTCTGAGTGAAGGCATCGAAGATTTGCTGTGCTGAGATCTCCTGCAAGTTTTGCCATCCAAGTTCACCATGTGAATCGGAACGGTAAATGCCAAAAATCAACGCCGAAAATAGGTGAAAAAAGACTCCTTGCTAGTCTTGTCGGAGATCTTCTGGACCACCTGTAAGAAATCGTCTCAACATGCACTCATATCCATTCTCTTGTTTGCAGTTTGCATGTGCTTTATCCATCTTCATACATGTGCATCGAAAGAGCCCGCCTGGGCAAATTCCGCCTGGCATTCCT
Organism: Breviolum minutum Mf 1.05b.01; assembly: GCA_000507305.1. Taxonomy (NCBI): domain Eukaryota; class Dinophyceae; order Suessiales; family Symbiodiniaceae; genus Breviolum; species Breviolum minutum. The sequence continues at coordinate 81,879 of DF240071.1, read as the reverse complement.
GCGCCAGCTTAACGCAAAAGTTGAAGAAATCGCACGGGCAAATGAAAGAGGCAACATTAAATCTTAAAGCATAAAACGTTATCGAGCTTTCATGCATGGAGTATCTATGTAATGATGTTTGTTCCTGCCATTTTTTAAAAATAATGTAGTGTCTTCAAACTTGCAGCTTAACACATCAAACTGAGTCATACCATGATACCTGGAGAAGTTTTTCACTTAGACTTAAACTCTTCAATTGACAGATTTGAACTGGCTCAATGCACTGATCGTGCAGTACTGATCTCCAAATCTTGAGTGCCAGCAAGCGTCCTTGGGCAGGGCGATACCATACTCCTGTTCATCAAATACGAATTGACGAAAAAACACCTTTGAAAATTCGGAGATTCGATGGCATGTTTGGAAGCTCAAGCGGACCGACATCGTGGGGTGGAAAACCACCCAGAATGCTAGCTGCTAGCCGGCCATTTTCCAGGCGTGGCTCGCTCCATCTAAAGATGGGTAAACTTCCAGCTTTTTTGGTTCTCTATCCTTGGCTACGGCTCAGAATGTCAGAGGCAACCTTCGCACACTTTCCGTATAGCTGATGTTCTTGCCGTCCCTTTTCTTTGAGGGCATTCAGCTCCGACCTCGACTCCTCTGGCAAACCCATGGCCTCCAATCCACCCACAGCTGCTTCGCATGCTTCACTCTGACGCAGCATCCAAAAGTGATCAAAATTCAGTCCAGCTCCAAGGCCCCCAAAAAAGACATCGCGACCAACGCCTCGGAGATAAAGTGAGTCACCCACCTGAAATCCAGCTGCTTCCTGATCTTGCTCGCCGGAGAGTTGAGCACAGGATCCAAGGCCAAAGTTTGGGTTCATCACTGCAGCTTTAGTCCCAGGTTCTGCGCCTGAGGACATGCCTTGCCCAAGGCACTTGCCGTGGTATCTTGAGGCATTGTTATCCAACCTGAGGCCTTTGTCCCAGTAGAACCACTGCCAAGCATTGAAGTTTGGATTATCGCAGTTCTCTGTTTTCACATAGCCACGCTCGTCAGCAGTGAGGCAAAGCCACTGGGCCCCATGCTTCTGCCCAATCTTGGTTGGGCCACTCAGGAGCTGTAACAGGTCAGGCACTGCAGACCGGGCAGCACGGCCCAGCTTTTTCATCTTTTCCACAGCCTTGAGCTGTATGTCTGTTGAAGCTGACTCCAAGTCTTTTCGCAGTTCGTCGAGCTGCTGCATGATGTCCGGATGCTGTTTGTAGAGCTCTGGGTCCTGCACAAACTCTCCTAGGTGAGGCAGAGGGAGCCGCAGCCATGGCTCCAGTTTCCATCTGGATGCCAGGTCTTTGTATTCCTTCAGGTCTTCTTTCAGATTGCGAAGCACATGTTCCAGGGTGTAGGACGACTGTTTCTTGTGAAGCATGGTGAAGAAGACGATATCAAAAGCATGGCAGCGAGCTGCTAGTGCATCATGGAAAAACATTGCTGCTCCCGCGTGTCCACTGCATTCTGTGCATTGCACCAACTTCTCCACATCAACTTTGATGTTACTTCTCAATCGATCGTAGCGGTTCAAGTGTTCCTGGAACCTTGGTCCAAAATGTTCCAATATCACCTTCGGGGTCGCCTTGTCCTTGACCACTTGAATCAAGTATTGCTCCTCTCGTTGCAAAGTCCTAAAATCTTCGCGGTCTTTCCGCAAAAAGTTGTCCATTTGTCCTATCTGCAAGGACTCGAGCCGCCGCAGCACTATGGCCATATCCTCTTGGATGTTTTCGAGGCGCTTCCCCAAATCCTCAACGTGCACCCCGAGCGTTTTCATGGTGCCCTGGACGTAGTTTGTCAAATTTGTGATCTGGCTCCCAAGGTTCAGGAAACCTTCGGTCACTGTGGTTTCCAGGCTTCCAATCCTGACGTTGAGGTTCTTAACCTCGACATCAAGATTGGCGACACTTGTTACCAAACCCTTGACTGTGTTGTCAAGATTGGTCACCCTCGTATCGAGACCAGAAACTCTATTGGAAAGATCTTTCACATCCTTGATGATTCCCTCAGTTTTATCTTTCAACTGCTGGATGGGATCGGGAGCCTTTTCTTCTTCTACGGCTGCAGTAAAGAAGCCGCCTGTCAAGCTGAGCGTGGCTCCAAGCGCTAAGAACCCAGGGGCAACAGGCCCAAAGAGCGGAGAAATGGCTGAAATCAGCGCGCCTGCGCCTTGGAAAATTCCAGCAACATTGTCCCTGGTCCGTTTCTCCTCGGCACTGACCTTCTTCTTCTTCTTAGTAGCTGTGAGGATTGCATCTCCAAATTTAACGACTGCATCACCTGTCTTGCCATAGTCGAACTTGTCCTTGTTGAAGTCGGTCTTGGAGTTTCCCCACAGCAATTTGTGGTACTGGGTCAAGTGCCCTGGTTTCTCTGCTGGGACTTCTGTCTGTGCTTCTGGCTCGGCACCAGAGTGCCTGGGGGTGTCACTGGGGCTGTCAGGCCGTCAGGTCAAAGTGATGAGAGGTGTGGTTCAAAACCAAGATACATGGGTCACATCCCCGCAAGTGTACGCAATCAGTAAATCCAAGGAAAAGACAACAAAGCAAAAGAAAAAAGGAACAGCCATATTTTTTGCTTTTCCAGTCTGAGCCTGGCGATGTCCTGTTTCGATCCTTTTGGCATTGTTTTACTTTAGCATTATGCAAAACATGCCCTGTCCTGCTCAGGTGTCTTTGGATGCACCGAGTTGCACAAATCAAGAAGTGTACCAGGTGCGTATCTTTTGAATCTTGGCTCGATCGTAGGGGCCCCTTGTATGCCAATCGTTGCTACCGCTGACCTCTGTGGTCATTGATGGAAAAGGTGTGATCCGTGCGGTCCGTTCTTAGTTGGTGGAGTGAATTGTCTGGGCACCATTTCCTTGAGCCCAAAACGAACCATTGCAGCATCCGCTGCATTGGTAGCGGAGCCTCGGCTCCCTTACCAACGAAAAGATGTACTCCTATGATGATGACTGGGATGGTGATGATTGGTGGGGTCATGATGCAATGTATCATGATGACTCTTGGGATGATGGTTGGGGATACTATGATTGGGATGAAGCATACTATACTGAACCTCAAGAACCTTCTCAACCTGATCACCTCAGTGTGGAAGATGACGTGGCCATCAAAGAGGCTCAACAAGCTGAAAAGGTGGCAGGATCCTTGCTGGCTGCGAGCGAGGCTCAAAGGGCCACTCAGGCCTTGAGAAAGGATAGAGGGTTTGGTCAGCATGTTGGACCCCAATCTCATCAAGTACCACGAGGGCCTTGTTTCATATGTTGGGGACCCCATCAAGCTCGTGACTGCCCAGATCGATCACATCCTGGCTCTCATCACTCTAAGGGCTATGGAAAACGTAAGGGCAAGAGTAACTACATGGCTGAATTTGAAGAGTACACCAACTATCTCATTTCCAAAGGCAAGGGAAAGGGTAAGAAGGGCAAGAATGCCCATTGGATGGATGGTGAGCTTTGGGCAAAGGGGAAATCCAAGGGTAAGAACAAGCATTCCTCAGCGGCACCACGACCCTCCGTCAATGCCTACATGTTCACTGGCGGTATGGAAATGCTAGATTTCAAGGAGCTCAATTCTGCTTCTTCTGCTTCCAAGATGAAGGATGAGCAAGGGCTCATCGATTGTGGTGCTACCGCATCTGCGGGGCCATTGGTAGCAGTGGAATCTTTGATTAGCTCAGTTTTGGCCAAGGACCGCCAAGCGAACATTGAAGTGCAGCAATCCGCTCGCCCGTACTTTCGCTTTGGGAATGGTCAATGGGGAAGAGCTTTGTATCGAGTAGTCATCACTTCAAATGTTTCTGGATATCCCCAACGTTTCAAATTGTTTGCACTTCCAAATCCTCCTGCACTTCATCACCCCGATAGAATACTTTGGTCCCTATTTTGGTGGGAATGGATCATTTGGGTGGTGACACAGGGATGGCTATAGATTTTCCTACTGGCATGGCCATGGATTCCTTCAAGACTGACTTTCAGGCGTACCAACTTCCCTCAAATAAGAAAGGCCACTATCTCTTGGACATTGTGGAATATCTCACTAGGGGAAGGGAATGTCTTGAAGGACACGCCACTATCAACATCACTACTGATGAACTGCCAGAGACTGCCAATTTGCACACACTTGAGTTTCATCCAGTTGAGTACTACGACATGTCAGTCACGGATTCTCAACTTGATGCAAACAGTTGTTCGCAGGCGATTCAACGATTGAAGTACTTGCACAGGCATGTACAACATCGTCGTTCAACGACCTCAGCAACAGCTGCTCTCATGACCTTTGGTCTTGTGAACGACTATCCCAATTCGAACTTGTCTTCATCTCCTTCCGGCCATGGCGTACTCCAAGGGCCAGCTGACTCCAGAAGAGGCTGCCTTTCTGACCGATCAGGTGAAGACCAACACTCGCCCCAAGGCAAAATCCATGCCATTGGACCGAGAAAGAATGATGAAGATGGATCCTCGGGACCCACGGTCAAATCCACATCAATGGCCATGTTACGGCCAACACGTGGGAGTCCCGGGGGGCAACAATCACGGAGCTTGGAGCACATGCAATCAGTGCGGTTTGAGAATCCAATATATCCCTCGAGTGGGGAGCACCTCTCAACACACCAAGCTGGACAATCCGGAGATGACCACTCGCATGTTGAAAGAGACCTTCAAGCTCACTCAGGGCAGAACCCCAACATTGGCACTTTGCAAGGCGGTTCAGGACAAGATCGATGCCGAGGAGGCGATGAACGCTATCTTGGAGAACATCAAGACTGCACCTTTACCAAGCAAGACTCCAATGTTCATCGACCCCAACAAGTCATCCCGCAGTACGAGCCCCAGTCCGTCAACTTGGGATATGGTGACTCCTCCGGCCAGTCCGGAGAAGACAATTGTGGGAGAAATGGATCAACTTTTGACTTCCGAAGAAAAGGCACAGATCATGAACACACTCCGGGCTCGAAGGGCAGCTCGAGATCCAACACCAGAAAGTCAAGATCTGTCAAAGGCCTTCGAGGCCGAGCTTCAACAATGACGGATGATAACATGATGAAGCCCTTGCAGCCGAAGATTGCTGCCAAATTGATGCTGATGGCTGCTGCTCTAACTTCATCGCTGGCAACAGGCTTAGTGGACTTTTGCCTGGACAACTGCGATGGTGTTTGGGAAGTGGCTTGCTCTCCTCACAGTTGGCTTAGTGAGGCTTGTGAACAACAAGGACTTCGACCTCGACGCATCAACTTGGAGCAAGGGTATGACCTCTATAAGAAGGAGACTTGGGACAACATGAAGATCCTTCGCAAAAGAACCAAACCTCGGAAGATTTGGCTCAGTCTACCCTGCACCAAGTATTGCCAATGGACTTTCATCAACTATGCCACTGATGCGAGAAAGGAGCTTTTGAAGAGATATCAACGGCGGGAGCGCCGTATGTTGTGGAGTATGAATGATTTCATCAAAGACACTCGTGAAGATGATCCATTTTGTGAAATCTATTTTGAATGGACTCATCCTTGTCGAGGTTGGCAGGAAGCACCTATGATCGACTTGGAGAAGTTCATGGACAAAATTGGCCGGGAGTGGCTTGGTTGTCGCATTGATGGCTGCAACTATGGGATGAAGGATTCTACTGGACAGCACTTCATCCGTAAGAAATGGCTCATCAAAACAACTGACGAGTCCTTCCACAAGACCTTCAAGGCGAAGACCTGTCCAGGGTCCCATTCCCACACTTGGATTCAAGGACAAGAGACATCTCGATCTGCATACTATCCATGGAGGATGGTCCAATCAATTGCCCGTCATTGGAGACAACAGTTGGTTTCCGATCGAAGCCTTCGACTTTTGACCATGAAGGTGGACTTCAAGTCTTCCAATCATTTGCTTCAAGATTGTGGAGATCAAGATCCTGTCCGAGACCTTTGTCACTGTGGAGCTCTATCACCTTGTGGAGGCGTTCTTCCTAAAGATGATCTACTTCACTCAGATGCTCTACCCGTGATGGCTGGAGAACCAGTGGTTGAGGCAACTGGTGATGAACAACCTTCACAAGAAGAACTTCAACGGTGGCAATCCAAGATCGCTCAATATCATCGAGCTGCAGGACATCCAACCAACCGCAATTTAGCCAGATTGGTGAAGAATGCCGGTCAACCAGAATGGAAGATCCAAGAGGTCTTGAAGTATCAATGCCCTGCATGCATTTCTCTCAAACCTGGAGGAACAAGCTCAGGTGCCATACCACCTGCTTCAACATCGCCTATGTACAAGGCTTGGCAAGCAGTTGCTATGGACACCGCAGAGTGATTGATCCCGGGAACCAAGAGGAAGCTCAAATTTTTGTTGATGATAGATTTGGCTACTAAACTTCGGGAAGTTCATATCATCAAGGAATATGACAACATGACTATGGAAGCTGAGAGCTCTGAAGACATCATCAAAGGGTTTTCGGAAAAGTGGCTTTCTATTTTGCCAAAACCTGACTTGGTAGTTTGGGATAGCTTCAAGACCTTCACTTCTGAGAAGCTTCGAGATTTTCTTTCCAACATCAACGTCCAGGCGCACATCACGGCTGAGAAAGAGCCATGGGCAAACGGAGTAGCGGAAGCTGCGATTCAAGATGTCAAACATGTTGCCTCCGCAATCCAACTGGAAATTTTACCTCAACTGCCAGCAGTTACTTTGTATCTTGCAACTTCAGCCTTGAACAGTACAGAGTACACTGCAGGATTCAGTTCTTTCCAGTGGGCGTATGGCAAGCAATATACCCTCAAGGATGAAGACCATCGCACCTTCCAGCAGATTCCTCCCGGGGTGCACTTCCAGAATTTGATCCAAACACGACAACTAGCTGAAGAGATTGCCGTGAAAACTAAGGCCAAGAGAACTCTATCCAAGTTGGCTAATACTACTGTACGTCAACCCCTTCGGACCTTCAACCCTATGGATTTGGTCAAGGTATGGAGGAAGCTTCAACCATCAGATCAACATAAAGGAGTTCGAGGTGGACACAAGAAATCTGGAAAACCTCAATGGATTGGACCTGGAAGAGTTATCTTCCAAGAAGTACTTCCTCATCAACCTGAAGGAGACCATCGTAGGCACATCTTGTGGGTTCTCATTGGCAATCGGGTCATGCGATGTTCCGTTCATTCAGTTAGACCTTGTACTGAGCCTGAACGTTTACATCATGACCTCACCACGGATGAAGACCCAACTTCTTGGAAGACCTTGGCTGACATCCTTCCCAGGAGGGAATTTACCGATATGGTGGATCAATGAGGAACTTGAATTGCCTGATTTGCCCCCAGAACCTGATGAAAGCACTTTGATTCCTATCCGTAGAGCTCATTCAAAACAGACTTACGGACCTCAAGACTTCAGAAAAGTCCATCGATCATCGCCACTTGGTGTTCGACCTGATCCTCATAGACCTCATCATTTTGATCGTCCTCAGGCCAGTGGTGCTAGTGGATCCTCATCTCATGTTCGAGTTCCAGGAGTATCCCAAGATGAGGATTATGAACCTACTAGCGCACCTGCCTCACCAAATCTATTTGATGATGGCGATGATGATTTGGATAGACAACTTGGCATCAATGACTATGAGCCAACATCCATCTCAAGGCCTGCTACAACCCCAGACTCTAAGAAACCCAGGTTGGAGTACGACCTCAAATGGGTAGAACAACTTGAACAGGGAGCTGAAGAAGAAGCTCAAGCTATGGATCTCATGACCGTTTTGCAGGAACAGGATGAATGTCTTCTCTTCAACATTGACTTGGAATTTGAATCCAATAGACAGCTCAAGATGTTTGAGCGCAGTCCTGTTTCCTACTTGGTCAAGAAGATCAACAGTTCTGAAGTTAACCTGAAGCGGTTGACCCCTGATGAACTGGACCTGTTCAAGAGGGCAAAGGACAAAGAGGTTGATTCCTTCATCAAGAATGAAGCTGTTCGACGCTGCTTGGATTCCAAGGAGGTGGCTGAAGCATACAGCTCAAACAGAATTCTCAAGGCCAGGTGGGTGTTAACGTGGAAGAGCATTCCACCGGACGAAAAGGAAGAGGCAGTAGAAGATAGACAGCAGAATCCGAAGACAACAGTGAATCAACAAGCAACCAAAAAGGCCAAAGCGCGCATTGTGCTTTTAGGCTACCAGCATCCATCATTACTTGACCGTGGTTTCAAGACATCCGCACCCGTCCAATCAACATTGGGCAGGAATCTTCTCTATGTTCTCTCTGCCACTCACCAGTGGGAGTTGCAGGGGTTAGATCTTGCAACAGCATTTTTGCAGACACAGCCAACAGAGGCGGACAGTCGCTTGTGGACGTCCGGTGTGGATGAGTTGAAGGATGCCTTGAAGGTTCCTCGTGACTCTGTGCTTCGCATACTTCGCAACATCTATGGAAGCACTACAGCACCACGTGGTTTATGGCTAGATCTTCACCGCACTTTGACTTCACTTGGAGCAGTTGCCGCACTTGGCGAACGCTGCTTGTGGCCGTGGTTTTCCAAAGGTGAAAAAGATTCAACAGGAAGATATCCAAAACTTCTTGGGGCAATGGGTGGTCATGTTGATGATTTTCATCGTATCGGCGATCTTCAATCCAGTGAATGGCAACACATTTGCAATCAAATTGATACAGCCTATAAGTGGGGAAGTATGAAAACAAGATCCTACAGACATGCTGGCACAGAAATCTCAACCATTGACACACCCAATGGCTTCAAGATTGTTCTTGACCAGGATGCCTACGTGGAATCTCTTCCTGACCTTCAGATAGCTCGAGAACGTCTTCGAACAGATGACATCTTGACTGACTATGAGAAAGGACTCTGCAGAACAGCCCTTGGTGGACTTCAATGGCTAGCAATCCAGACTCAGCCTCAACTATGTTCAAGATGCAACATCCTTCTCACGGAGATTACTACTAATGGCACTATGCAGCATGCCCGTGAAATTCAAGGAATGATCAGCGAAGTTCGGGCTGAACCTCAGAGACTTCATTTCTTTCGACTTCCAACAGTAGAACATTGGAACCAACTAGTCTTCATCACTATGGGAGATCAAGCTCATGCCAACCGTCCCAATGGTGATAGCACTGGTGGCATTGTGTCTATGGTGGCTGGACCTGAATCCATCAATGGAGCGGTGTGTCCAATGATGTTGATTGCCTGGCGTAGCTGGAAGCTACGCAGGAAGGCCATAGCTTCAAATGATGCTGAGATTCAAGCCGTTCTTGAAGGCGAAGATCAAAACTTCAGGATCCGTCTGTTGTGGACGGAGATTCATGGTGGAAGCTTTCTTCGTGGCGACCCTCGAGAAGACTTGGTATCTGCCACTGAGAAACAGGTGGTTCAGATCAAAGGAATCATCTGCACCGATTCCAGAGGTGGCTATGATGCCGTGGAGGTGAATGAATCACCACTTCTGGGTTTATCAAACCTTCGGTCAGCCCTCCAGGCTTTCCAGCTCAGGGAGAATCTTCGACGAGTTGGATCCGAACTCAGGTGGGTTGCTTCAGACTATGATCTGCCTGATGCTATGACAAAGAAGAAGAGTGATAGCCGAGAAGCTCTACTCAAATTCTTGCAATGCCAGCTCTGGAGCATCGCCTTTGACCCACAGTTTCGTGCAGCCAAGAAAAACAAGCAAGCTGGTTTGACTGCTATCTCCAAGGTAAATCGAGCTCTACAGCAAGACCATGCGCGAGCCTTGCAGAAAAATGACACAGTCAACGCAGCTCTGATCAATAATCTCTTGGCCAGTAGTGACTCTCTCCATCTTAATGATGATGGACCCCTTTTTCTTTGACCGAGCTGAGATGACTTTTCCTGAGCAGTCAGTCAGTCAGTTGCACGTCTTTGGATGCACCGAGTTGCACAAATCAAGAAGTGTACCAGGTGCGTATCTTTTGAATCTTGGCTCGATCGTAGGGGCCCCTTGTATGCCAATCGTTGCTACCGCTGACCTCTGTGGTCATTGATGGAAAAGGCGTGATCCGTGCGGTCCGTTCTTAGTTGGTGGAGTGAATTGTCTGGGCACCATTTCCTTGAGCCCAAAACGAACCATTGCAGCATCCGCTGCACATTACTTTAGTGTCAATTTTGTACCATAGTGCGGGCATCTAACTTCAAACTTGCACAGCCTTTGCGACACTTTCGACTTTCTCGACTTTAGACTTAAATTTGCATAAGAAAAACAACGCAGCGAGGCATTGCAAAAAACATGTGCCACATTTGAACGAGTTGCATCAAGTCATAAATACCTGGGGAAGATGAACGAGGCCTCCGCGGGTCTATCAGTGTCAGATTGCCACGTCCGCGCTCCAGCTTTCCCGTCTCAAATGCGAGACGATGACCCCAACAAGTCGGCAGGGCAAGGAGCAGGAGCGGCACCATCACAGCACAATTTGGACACATTGTCATTGTCTGGGGAGAGACAAGAATTCACCAACTGCGTGAGGCTAGTTTGAGGAACTGTCATGAAACGGCATAAGTATGACAAAGGCACGCTGTATGTGATCGTGGCAAGTTCCATGTATGTATGGATGTCAAAAAAGTGGAAACCGCTCAAATTACATCTACGAAGTTGCACTAAATCAAAAATATCTGGCTCCAGCCTACTAACGCATCAGGGAAGATAAAGTCCAACTCTTGCTGCAACCTCAGCCATGTGACGAGTAGTCGACATGACAAACCAGAAATCATCACACCTCCAATGTACTGTGGAATTCACCATTCACCAACCTGAATTCTTTCTTTTTTGATTCGCTACCTTACTCAGCTCCGTTAGAATTTTGTGTAGTTGGATCATTGAAAAAGTCAAGGAATGTCCCGACTCCAATCAGAAGTGATGGGAGTCAAATCCTGCATTTTGCCTTGAGATTCGCAGATAAAAATCCCGTTTCTTTGGGAATTTTATGGGATTTTATTATACATTCCAGCTGTTTGGGGTCGGATTGCAAACAACAGAAGTGTGTTTGGTCGTCCCGAGCCAAGCAGCTGCTTCATAAAGAGCTGTCTCAATGTTTTCACCTCTTCAGCCTGCAGCAGATCCAAACAAAACCCCCTTTGGAAGTCCTTTATTCTCATAGGAATCTCAGAGCTTTTGACTCCCAAAACTCGGGAGATTTGAAGCAAAAAGATGTGACTGTTTGACTGTTTGACTGTTTGGCATCTGATGCATTTTGTTTTCTTTTCAACTACATTTCGAATACCTAGTTGCCAAAAGGTTCTGGTATCTGTTTATGAATCCCTCAAAACCGCAGTCGACTGGACCAAACTTCAATCCTCTGGATGTTTCAGGTCACGCATCTTTCTTTGGAGCGGCCTTGGCTTTGACAGAAACGACTCGGGTTTTGTCAACATGAAGTTTCCAAATCGGGCACAAGCTGACTCGCCTCTTTTCCAGTGGGTAGAGCTTGTTCGCCCGGGCCACACGGGCCTGTTGAAAATGTTTGAAACATGTGGACAGTGGATGCGGACAATGGAAACCACCGTCTTTAACGGTGTAAATTGGCAGCTCGCCTGCAATTGGCGATTCAAAAGTTGAGGGTCTCTAGGCACAATCCAGGAATCAACTGCCGATGAGCGCAAGAGGATTAACCTCAATCTCAAAGAGGAGACTGAGAGACTTAGCTTTGAGATATGAAATCACTGCAATCCTAACACCCAAAAATGCAATGTGGAAAGATTCTGTTCAAATCTTCATGACATAGCAAAATACCACACAGAACCACCTGGGTGCCCTGGGTGCCCCCAGCCACCACATCTCCTCGGACAAGAGCCGAATTCGAAGGTTCGCTGCACCATGCAGCTGGCTTCCATGTCCCATTGCCGTGGCATCATACAGGAAATCTTGGTCCCTTAAGACCTTGGATGGGATTTAAACGGCCACCTTGACAGGGGCCCAAGGTGCCCCCTCCGTCACTATCCACCAATGTGTTTCACTTTGTCTGAGTCTTCGAACGAGTATGCCGATGCGGAAGAATGGATGTCCCCAGTCAACGTCGTAGCAACCTGAACACATTCAACACAATGACTCCGATCGCAAAGAGCACTTTGAAGCGTCAGCTCTGTTGTTAGGAATCATTATTGCGCGCTGTGCGTGAGTTTTCAAGGTTTGAAGACTGGCAGTGATGCCCACCCAAGCAAATCTACAACAAGCACACCCACATGCCTACCGGCCATTGCTGTTCAAAGCCGCCGCTGCCACGTAACTCTTCTTGTGCGACGCCACCAAAAGGGTGTGGTGCAGAGCGGAGAAAGGGAGCCGCATTCAGCCCCTGCCCGGAGAAGTAGAAGCAAAGCAACTTCCTACAACTTTTGGATAATACCGGTATCCATAATATGTAGATATGTACATATATAGATGTTATATACCTGGAACCCAAATGACCTCTATTTTTGAAGGTCAACCCTCCAAAACAAGGCCTGATCCAATCAAAACAAGGGTCATTTGGGTTCCAGGTATGTATAATGTATATATATATATATACATTGTATAGATGTATCTATTTGACAATATGAGTGTTTCGGGCTGTTTTTGCAAGTACCTCCAAAATCACTAAAAAAAAGACTGATTTGGGGACCTCAAATGATGGCTTTTGCTGGACCGTTCTCTGCTACTCTGGAGCAAGCTCCAAGTGCCACCGACACTGGTGATACCACATCAGCTTTGGTAGATGTGTTTTCTCCCTACACTCCAACAAACTTCTAGAAATCTGCCAAACCGCATGTTTTGCAGCAACAACTTGCAGCATTCCTAACGAAAAACGTTGGATAGTTCTACTTTCGATATTTCGAGAAGAGTTTCGTGGATCTTATCCCAACTTATATGTCATCTTCGAGCAAACGGTGCCCCGGTTTTTTTAAACCCATCTGTCAATTCCCCAAGCATCCAGACTGCCAAGACTAGGCCCATCAACTGCTTGGACTTGGGTACTGCAGAGCCCTGCCATCGCCGCAGGGCTCTTAACATGTCGAGACTACCAAAATGACGCCATGTTTGAAAGGAGATACATTTTTCCAAAGCATCCATTTTTGGTACCTACTGTTGGATTTCGGGGGGTGTAATCACGGATTTAAAGTTGAACCTAAATTCTTCCCCATGTCTTTCAGATGTTTCAGATGTTTCAGCTGTTTCACACCTCAAAACAAACAAAACGTGATGATGCACCACCTGTTGACTCCGTTGCAGTTCCCATCGTACAGCTAACTCATCCAGTAGTGATCGACCTTGAGGCATGGCAGTTCCCTCCCCCCTCCCAATATATAATGAAAATGTCCATTGAATAATGATATAGAAAGTTACAGTATAGAATGTATATGTCGATATTGTCTGTATCTATATATATATGTATTATATACTATGTACATCATAAAAAGACACTGCTGAGAGAGACAATTCCTCTTGGGTCGGCAAACTAATAAGGCCCACGCCTCCAAGATCGTATGGAGCACCTTAGGTCAGAAAGCAGTTTCTTAGAAGATGAAAAAAATACAACAACGTATCCTACAAGGAGAGATGATACAGTACTTTCAAAAAAACACAGAAAAGTCAAGTAACAAAAACTTACTACAACAAGATACAAAAGAAAAATGACAAAACATATGCACCTCCTGCACCTGTGTCAAAGTCCAAGGCAGACTGTGAGAGCTGTGGTTCCTCACAGGCGGGAAGCTGCGTCAAATGTTGCCAACAGTTGGGGGGAAAATGATTTCTTGAGTCTTGGCAAGTCTTGCTATTCATTGGACAATGGTGGTACCCTTGGGGTGGTATCCTTGGGGTATATGGAGTTGATTATTAAAAGTACCATCTCAAGAGTACCACCACCATTTTCCCGAAGGGATTCTATCTTTCACCTAGCTAAAATGTACACTAATGCTATTACTTGTACCTTCTACCAATACCAAACTGTTGGCACAGTCCCATCAATATACTGCTTTACCACCCAATGAACAGGGAAGATGTCGGATTACCAATTCCACTCGCAGCATTGAAGCAGTCTGGGTATGCATCAACCCAAGGCCTCTTCTGGCGGCAATAGATTCTGCTCCCTGTAGGGTGCAAGTCTCAACATAAGCCATAAGCAGAAGATAGGCACATGTCACATGTCCATTTTATCATGATTTTTGGATACTGGATACACACCAAAACTTCAAGTACTACAAAAACAGAGCTGAGTTTACTCATTTCATCAGACTCACTTCTCAAGCTGAAGGTTGAGCTGCCTGGGTAAAGCCAATACTTCGTGAGCATTTCGAAGTTGTTTCTGGCCAAGCTCAAGGAGCACTTGCTCTGCTACTGGGGAGTGTCCAGCCATCAGCGTTTTCAAATGCCTGGGGCCCGCCATCTTTTGGGATGCCGAAGTCTGTACCACATCACCCGGCAGTTACAGCAAAAGGATGGAAGTCCGGACTCCAACTTCATAGGTAATTCTGTAAGAAAAGAAGAGACACGAAAAAAATGTGTTCATACAAAATGGGCCTCTACCAATTATAAAATATTATAAAATGGGGTTATAACCCCAACAAGCAGAGCTAAAACTCCAGTTACCCATCTATTTTCGGCCATTTGTAGGGGCCCCATAACCCATCCCATTTTGAAAACCAGGCAGGCCTTGCAGCCAGCTGTGGCATCAAAGAGTGACAGGTCCCAAGGATTTCGAAAAGCTCTAATGCCTTGGTCCCAAAACATTTTGACTCACCAGTTACAGTCACGAGGAAAAAAACTCAACTACTTTCCATTGTACTGATTGGCTGATTGTTTTCTAGGAATTCTTATCATGGTTTATGAAATAATCCCCATATTTCTGGGGAGTGTAATCCATGATATAACAGAAACAACCAAGGGCCATTTTTTTTCATTGCTACATTGTGAGCCCAAAAAATGACAGGTTTTCCCCCGGTTCCCCCGTTTGAACAGCGGTTTTTGTCAAAATTGACACTACAAAAAAAAAAGTTGTGCCTGCGCTTTCGTCCCAAGAACATACCTTGGATTATTCGAAGCAGATCCAAAAACGAAAGAAAAGGAGTTGCAACAGCTAGGGCCATGACCCAGCAACTGCTTCACGACAAAGAAACTCCAAGAACCAATCTACCAAGTGTGCAGTCCTCCCAAAGTCACACATGTCATCGTTCATTTCAGAGACGGGCCAAGCAAACAATCAATTTCAAGAGTTTCTGAGTCGATTTTAAACATCTTGGAAGTGAAAAAATTGACACTCTTGACTTGCAGCTGTTTCTTTTCNACGGGCCAAGCAAACAATCAATTTCAAGAGTTTCTGAGTCGATTTTAAACATCTTGGAAGTGAAAAAATTGACACTCTTGACTTGCAGCTGTTTCTTTTCAAAAAAAAGTCCCATATTCCTACAGTATGCGAAAAAGACAACAACATTATAAAAACCAAAAAAAAGTTTGCTAAAACTTCACATCAAGGGGTCTATGTCGAGTCTATTATTTCAAATTGTTCATTCTCTTCTTTCCAAAACGGGATCTCTAAACTCATCACTTCCCGTCCCTCCAGGAACCTCGGCAACACTTGCAATGTTCCAAGGGACCACAATGCTGTAAGTGCTGGTCGTGGTCGTAATTCAGATCCCCCAGGGTCACTCACCTGGTAGCGGCAAATCACCAAAAAAATAATCCAGCCAAAGTTTGGATAGGATGATTTCATTGATCTTATATTTCTGATCTTATGAAATTGATGTATAGGATATATACCAATGAAAGTCTTTTTATGATATATATATATATTATACAGTTATATATTTGATGCATTGATCAGGAGTGGTCGAAAATTGAAGTCTACCCAGAAAAAGGGACCCCCGGTTTTGAGGAGTTTTTTCTTCAAGATCAATGTGCTCCAAATTGTCATCCTTTCAGAAGCTGCCTACGTCTAAAGAGTTGTCATCGTCCCACATGGTGGAATTCATCTGTTGCACGTAACTTTTGACATGTTACATGTTCCTTTAGGCTGCTCACATGATGGACTTAGAATCTTAGAAACCCCAAAACATAGGGTTTATTTAGTGAATATGAAGCATTCGTACTAAAGAAAAGCTACTCCTTGAATTGAGGATTCAATAGGGATCCCTACATAATAATGTAAATGAACTAACATTACCCTCGTGCAAACTAACATATCCGTTTCCCAGCCGGCACCTTTGAGTCAATAATTTTCCCAACTTCCCCAGGATATGTAATCGTTCCCTGGAGGGTATACCAAAACCAAGCCATTTGATTGAATCCACAACTGTATCCAAGGCATCATTGCTCATCCATCTAAAAAAATTGGCATCTTACAATCCTTACACAACTAGCTTAGCATAGCAGAATCTCCCCCCTATTACTGGTAAGACTTATCAAGATCCGGTGTGAAATGGATGATCACTCCGGAGTCACCCCGTCCTGCCAGCCATTCAACTCTTCCAGCAATAAATCCAGGAGTTCTGGCTGCCCAAGTCGGAGTTGCCTACAAGCAGAGCTTGGAGATGCGTGGAAGCCATTCCCAACTTCTGGAATGTTTTTCTGAGGCCGAGTTGCGCAAGGACGCGTAGCGCCTTAAAGTCAGTGAGGTGATTGAGTGATTGATTGTTCAAAGAATGCACAATTCATGGAAGGCATGATTCATGATCAATATCATCTCTATTGGCTCCACAAGGAAAGGAAAAACAAAAACAAAAAAACACCCCACCCTCTGTTTCAGCACCTCCAAATGAGATGCTCGACTTGTGCCAAGTGCCCCCACTCGGGCTGTATTCCGCCGAGACATTCGTCCGCCGTTCGCACTATATCTCTGCACAATGGCCTGCATCAAGTCATGCAAATGGATTCAAAGAATCCTTACTCGTCTAAATGTACAGAGACCATCCAAGATGTGCTTAGAAACCTGTGGGTAGCTCCTTAGCTCCCTATCAAATTATGAAGAATGCGAGCTATTGCACCAAACACAACACACAGCGTGGCCATTGAGAAACCCGACCTGGGCGACTGAATCACAGCTTGCAAGACCCTGTGCTCCGAAGGCTTCAAATACATCCACCAGTTCAGCCATGGTCATCCTCACGGGGTACAACATCAGTCACCACCACAACCACAACAACCACAACCACAACAACCACAACAACCACAACAACAACAACAACAACAACAACAACAACAACAACAACGACAACAACAACAACGACAAAGTGATATCAATTCCATCAATTTCCGATGCAAATTCAAAGCCTCCTTGCCTCCCAAGCAAGCTTTCTCGTGAAAGATCCTGTGAGGAGGCAGTGGAAAGAGGCTACTTCCAATATGAATGATACCCTCCCCAAAACTAATAGCTTGCCCCTGAAAAATGGATGGTTGAGAGACGATCCTTTTCCTTTTTGGGATGGTAACTTTTCAGAGAATATGTTGGTTTTAGGGAGGGTAAGTATGTCACAACAATGGTTTAGACATTATTCAAACACCCCATATGTGCATGTGTATGCGTGTGTTTCCATGGTGCCCTAGCATTCGCTACTCCCGTTTTTCTGTGGTCTAAAACGAATCGCATACCACAAGGCCAAAAAAACAACGGCTCATGCGAAGTTTCTGTATTACCTCCTAAAACTAGATCTCTCATCCTGTTGATGGAAGAATCCTGCACCAGTTGGTAGTTAATCCCATTCTTTACATATAACTGTATTCATGCCACAGGTGGTTTTCTCGCCGGATAACCATCAACAGTATGCCAACCGCTGAGTTTTACAAATTGCTCAAAAGGACATTCCCAAATTAGAGGCTTCACCTGATTTTTCAGATTTTCGGTAAGTCCTGTACCGGCACCAGCTGCGTATAACCACCACTCCCTGAGCACTTAGATGAAATCTGTATTGTTGGCCATCAAAACTAAACACAGCACAGCAAAACATGGTTCTCTAAACTAGCTAGACTGCCTAACTGGGAAATATCACTAGAATTGCAATGAGGTAAGAGAAACTAGTAATCATACGTCAATAGATGTAGAAAAGGCCCGAAAATTCAATGCAGCAAAAAAACTATATATGCAGTTCTATCAAAATGGACCCCTAAAGGTGGCTCAATCATAGACAAATCATAAATGTCTATGTACTTTGAGAACAGGTACTTCAAAAAAAAACAGAAATTGAATCCATTTCATCTTTCTGACTCCAATGCTGCTAGTACACACAGGAAGTTACACGTTCCATACTTTGTGGAACACGATGGACACGTCTTCACTCAAAACCCTTGACCAACAGACGGCCATTCGGACAATCATGACTAAAATGTGGGTGCAAACCTGGTGGTTCCTCCTTACCTCTCGAATGGTTTATATAGATACCCCCTTAGCTCCTTAGCACACGGGTCCAGCGGCTCGCCTGCAATGGCAGGAGGCCTCAAAAACGTTTGGGTGTTTTTTTCCATGCCATCTTGGTATACTCTGATGGAAAGAAGGTCGTTTTGAAAAGATTTTCGGAACTCAACCAAAACCCAAAACTATCTTTTGAAGTGAAGGGGACCTGGAAGCTGGTCATGAAATTTACCTCAATCTGTTCTTTGTATGCTGCTGTCTCTGGGATATTATTACATATAAATTGTATGACTAAGATTCGGACGAGGATCCCAGCGCATTTAGCATGCGAAGCAACAAATGGCACTCCTGCTATCAACAATCTCAACCTCAAACCCTCATCTGAAGTTGTGCCCTTCCATAAGAAGTGAGATGCACAAAAATAAACAACAGTTGTCTGTCATGAAATACTAGGGTTGGTTTCATGTTGGGATCTTGATTCAACAATGGCTTCCTCTATGAATAATCCCAAAAAATCATGAGGAACCAGCGATGCTCACGGCTTTTTTTAATAAAGTCCTGAAACTTCAGCTCCGGAAAAGACCGAATGGCCATTGCGACCTATGAAGCACTTGTCATCTCACCAGTGTTTTTTTGAACTGAAAGGCATCCTATGGCATAAATGTAAAAAGTATTTGTATACAGATACATTTAGTTGTGTGAGATCACGTATACTACTAAGCTGCGCTGGCTTGACACTCTTTTTCCGTTCTCTTGTGAAGGTGCGTCCATAATGCATTGGTAAAATCTCATCAGAGATTTCCTGATGCACAGGGTATGCATGCTGCATGGATAATTCATTATCCGTTTCACTGAACAGATCCCAAAGCACTTCTTCAAGATCCCAATGCACTTCACAAGTAGGCAAAAATGAGAGTGAGAATAGTGATATCGAACTGCCATAGAAAAGTAGGTACAGTAGACAGATGTACTGTGAAGAGATGCTCTCTCCAAAATCTGTCCTGAAATCCGTCACGACTAATACCGTCTGACCAATTACTTTTGCTTGGTACCCATTCAAACCAAAGATAACAATTTAAATGGAACAACAACATGTGAACCATAGACGCCATGAAATCTAAACTATCATTGTCACTGCGTCCACGAACCAATGACATCAATGCTGCTATGTTGTCACAAAACCAAAATCCTGTGCAACCGCGAAAGGAGTCTGGAAAGGTGAGGATGGCTTGAAGAATCATCAACAATTCAAGCTGTGCAATCACGATGTCATGGTCTGGCCACAACTGCATGACATGTTGGTTAATAGAAACAACGGCTCCAAGTCTTTGCTTCATTGGGGTAACCAGCAGAAAACCGCCTGAGCCTCCTATAGTAGGTTCCTGTGCTGCATCGGCTGCTCCAAACATGCGCGGTTGCATATACAGCCGTGTATGGATGCTCCGCTTAGGTTGCATCATCAGGATGGCTCTGATGATCTGAAAGGATTTAACCAGCCCTGGGGTTAAATGAGTATCAGTGTCATGGTACTGTCGGTCCTTGATAGCGTTCAACCCTGATCGTGCAACTCGACTGAAAACAGCTTGGTCAAGGAATGTGACACACGCAAAAAGTTTCGATGCACTGCCTGGATGAAACTGATGGGTAACCATGGCTGTGTCTAAGAACTCATTAATCTTGGTGTGCAACCGATCACGAATCCAAAGATGAATGACGTCCTGTTGCAATGCTTGAGAGAGGTCGTGAACCAAACCTAGGAAATCTCCAGTTGCCTGAGGAAGTTGTCGCTTCTCTGTAGCAAATGGATATCCTATCAACTCGGCAATGCATTCCAAGTTGAACTGTGAAGCTTCAGAGGTACTGGTCCAATCCTGTTGCGTGGCATCATCGTAGTAGAAGCTGCATAGTTGCCGACAAACTCGTCGAACGATGGCCTGCAGCAAGAAAGGCAGTCTGTTGAAGGCAGTGACAGCTAAAGGTAGGCCAAACAACATGCTGTGGAATTGGCGGATACGTACTGCTTGAGCTTCACTATCCCAATAAGTAACTAGACATGCTCGACTATGTGGTGGCCACATGGGGATCTTCCTATATGCATCAGGAAGATCTTCACCAACAGTACTGATAGAGTCTGGATGATGATGCGGGTCAATACTAGCTTTAAGCAAGGAATCAACCAAGAGCTTGACATGCTGGCAGGGTTGCAATGCGGTGGTGAACTGAAGCTTGTTGGCATCATGGCTGTAAAAACTTTGTCCTCCTGATGCTGCGTCGTCTATCACTCGCTTCTTTCCTGAAGCCTGAGTTATAACAAAACGCTTGATAAGACGATATTCAGGAAAGGTTTTTAAATGAGCCAACGGCAACGCTGGAGAACACCATCCATGTGCTTCATCTTTGTTACCTGCTTCCAAGATTACATGATCATCGTCAGAAGGTCGAAGACGTTGGATCAAGCTTGATCCATCAGCTGGACCGTCAACAAAGATTTCCTGAAGAGAGATGTAGTCAACCACCTGGGAATCCCAAATGCCGCAGGGTGGCAGGTAGCCAACAGCTGGAAAACCTGTAAATAGGTGGTGACAAAAACTAGTATCAGGCCATTGCAAAAGGCAAACTAACAGTGCCAACATGGCTAGATGCACTTTAGGATTTGCTGAACGGACCACAGGATCTTGTTGTGACCTCAGTGTTTCGGAGACTGGTGAAAGTCTGTCACAGAGAATACGGAACTTGGCAAGATAGTCAGCACGCATGCTAACGAGCTGATGGTACCATTCAACCATCTCATGTGCTGCAAAATGCAGATCAAGATCCAGCTCAACAGGTCCTTCGAGCGGTGTACCAATTTCATGAACGTATTGACAATGAGAAAAATGGTCCTCAGGGTCAAGTCCAAATGGAACTAATGGTGGTAAGGCGCTCTTACGTGCTGCGGCACCTGATTGTTCTGCCAGGGAAGCTCTGGCAACATGGACTCCTGTCCTAGGTAAAATGAGGGGCCCTAAAGGTCCATCTGCCGGTAGACCTTGCTGGGATACCCATCGTTGGAAACCAAGGAATGCGTCATCATTGATGATGTCCTCCATGATGGGCCAGTGGACTTGTGAAAAGTCAGCTGTTGGAAACTGAGATCGAATGGCTAGCTGAGCAGTGGCTTGGCTAACGACAGCTGGTGTCATACTGACCAGACGTACAAATCCTACTTGCGGTAGTGAAGTGCGTACTCGCCGCTTCTGCTTACAAGTGCAATACTGTTCATAGTACAGTGCAACGAGGATGTCAGCATGACATGGTTCCTGAGGTAGACAATCACAAGCTAACTTTTTGCCTTGCAGTTCTTGTAGCTCATTCACGTCATGGTACGTAGTCCAATTGGCCAAGAACCGCATGAAAACTGTTGCATGCGACCCATCAACACCAACCTTAAATGGATTCACCCAGTTGGAAACAGGCAATCGGTGCCTGAAATGGCCATAGCCTACGTAGATGACATCTGGTGGGAGTGTGTGATCTGCGAGGAGTACCTCCTGGACATGCACACGTTGAGGGCATCCTTGCTGGCGAGCTTGAGGGGGTAACAATCCAACTTGGATAGCTGTGCTAACCATGGCACGTGCTCGAAATGTATCGGCTGGAAGCTGCAGCCAAGATGATCTATCACCTGAGCACTCCACTACAGGCAATCGTGAAATATGAAGCTTGGCAAACCCACGTTGTGTGGCCCAAAAACTACAAGAGACTGCAATCGTAAACACCAGTGATGCTGTATATTCTGATTCCTCACGACTAGGATAGTATACAGAGCCATTGCTGGAACGAATGGGCCGCCATTCAGTAGCGTCATGCGTATGGGCACAAATCAAATTGGGGAGCTTCCGCATTTCATCAACATTGTGTCTTATGGTTTGTGCTTTACGTCGGGTAGCAAGGTAACAACAAGCATCATATTCGTAATCTTGCCAAACGCCTTGGCTAAACAGGAATGCTTCCACGGGATCAGACCAATGGAGGCTGCGCCTGGGGTTCTCACGCAAGGCTCCCCGCCCATTGGCGTGCATGGTTGCCTGCATGGCAAGCAAGAAGTCACTACATTGATTGTCAGCATCAACACAGGCTCTGTCTGCTGGTTTCAACGATGGTAGACCTCTAGGATACTTGTTGCTACGTAACGGCTAGGGTCCTCCCCCAGGCATTGCTATCTCACGTACTCTGCTCTTAGTGGAACAATCCATGGCTGCTGAACATAGGTGACACTCAGGAAGTTTGGCAGCGATAGCTTTGCGAACACTACTGTGATTTAAATTAAAGTCGGGATCAATCTTCAAGTCAAGAGGCTGCATAGTTCTCCAACCTGCCCACGCGAAAGCTTGGGTTAACGGATAATTAGGACCACTCAACAAATCGAAAAACAAAGGCGTGTTTGGCTGGTTGTCATTAGGATGCACCTGTGAATTGAAGAGATCCCATGCATGCTGCAAGGAAACAAATTCTTTTTGAAACTGAGCAAGCTGCGAATCTTCCGCCATGCAGGCAGGAGCTTCACATGCAGTGAAACTGGCAGGTGCACTGCCATCGAACGTATCTCAACGGCGTTGTTTATTGTTACATTTACTGCCAATATGTCCAGGATTGCCGCAAACTCGACCGGACTTAAGCAAATGTGCACAGAGATGCTCTCCATCTGGGCAAGATCGCGCCTGTTGCTCAGGGCATCTGGCATTCTGCCAGTTCTTACACAATGGCTTCCCATCTCGCAAAGCCTGGGCCATCTTACCCCCTGGCGCTACTGGACGTGAAGGTTCAGGAGGTGCCATAGATGCCATAGAAGCTGACCGCACTGTAGACGATGGAGCTGCCATAGGCGGTGGTGCTAGCCAATGTGCGTCTCGTTCCTGGTAGACTTGAAGGATGATAAGGCGAAGGGTATCCCCCTTATTGGCAAAGCGTTGGGCCCACTCCGCCCTCTCTGTCCTGTCAAGGTGCTCAATGACATGGATTCGGTTGGACTCGGGCAAACTTTTGCGAAGTTTCTCAGCCCTTTGCCAGTACTTGAGCAGGATGTCCAGTGGTACCATCACGTACTCAGCACTGTTGGCAGACAAACTCTCTGGGTTTGCTGGAGGCGTCAAGGTCTTCTCAATCCCGGCAATGCTCAAAGCAATGAGGTATGTCCACAACAGTCTGCGTTGGCTCTTCCTCTTCACCTGTGAGCCACAGATTCTGTGCAATCTTGCGGCGCTTAGGTGGGTCATGCCTTTGAGCCATCAAATTCTTGACCTGTGGAATTTGATACACTTCCAAACTGTTCTTGGTAAGGGCACGGGATAGTTTGGTGATAAGTCGATCACCAGGTGCAACTTCAGGTGCAAAACGAAGGTGGTAGCGGGCGTAGTGCAACTCTTTGAGCGAGTTCAGCTGATTGCTTGGTAGGAGCTCTTCTTCATCCAACTGGATGTCCGCTCCAGGAACCTCGCTGGCCTTCTCGGCCCTCACCACACTGTTCCAAGCACTCTTGAGGCGCGCTCCTTGAAGACGCTCGTCATCAAATTTGCATGGCACTACAAATGCTTGAACGAGTTCTGCATTATCGGCTGGGTAGTACCTAAAGTCACTCAGTGAACGCACTCCCGCCTTAAGGATTTCATCCACAATCTCCACTTTGAACTCAAAGCGCGCTGCTAGGTCCAAGAAGATCTGCTTCTGAGCTGCGGATGCTGCTGTTGCGGCTGCCATGGTGAAGGAACGAAAACACAAATGGGTTGCTTTGAGAGTCTCAAAAGGCTAACGTACATGAAAATGACATCAACAACATGCAGTTGAAAGAGACGGCATGTGACTAGCTTGCAGCCAAGAAAATGTGACCTAGCAAGAAAAGCTCAAGCAGGCAGCTTGTTATCTTTTGCTCGATAAAAACTGATACCGCTAGGATGCTCCTAAGACTCACTGCCAAGATGGATTGCTTCCATCAGTCGGGGCAACCAGCCCCGCCTCCAAACGGTCAAAGAACGTACGGAAGAATCCAAAGCCGAGATCACCTGCACGCCGGTGCAGTGCAAAGTTGGTTGCTTGAACTGCAGTAAGCAAACGTTTGAATTGTGCTCGGTCCAATGGAGGGAGAGCAAGCCACCAAGTAGTAATACGTTCAATGAGAGTAGTGTCCAAACGTTCTAAAGTGGCTAAATCACTTGGATCTGCAGTGTTGACATCCAATAGCGGTGTGCCCATAAAGACATGGTCATATGCATGAAGTCCACCCGACAATTGCAAAGCCAGTTCAAGATATGTGCTAGAGTACGTCTGAAGTTCCAAGATTGCTGGGTCAAGCTCGGCTGTAAAGGAAAGCCAGAACGTTGACAATGCTGCCCCGAAACCGATCGCAAGTGAAATGGTTGCTGCCGCTACAGGGGGTGGTGACATCTGCATGTGAACCCGAAGCGACTCGGCCATTGCGAATGGGAGGCACAGCATATTGCAAAGGGAGATTAATGGGATGCTATTCGACTCTGAGCACTAACACAACTATCAAACGACTTAATTGAGGCATACTAAGCATGAATGGGATACTGTGCGAACTACAGGGTGCACCTGCTTCATGAAAAAGCTAATGTCATGCACAATAAACATGCAAAGCTATGTGTAGGGGAATGGACAGCAGTCCCACTGCCAGTTCCTTTTTCAACCGCTTGATCATGCAAACTCTTATCCGTGATAGGTCGGGACAGTTTCACTGCCGTGACCAGGTTGATGAATTCTCCCAGAGAACTTGCTGTACACCTGGGGGACACATTAATGCACAAGATTGACAAAATGGGCGGTTATATGCAATGGCCGCAAAAACATCGTCAACATACTCAATGTTGCCCGAATAAAAACCTCGACTGCCAGCTCTGCTCTGGCGCCAGCGGCATGCTGGAGCTGGGGAATCTGGGTCCCAATCCTTTGGCACTGCATGCATCAAGGACCCGTCAACTTTCGAAGTGACAAATGGAACCGGTATCGTGACTTGCGGTCCAGGCAACGGTCCAATGTTTGCAGTATAAACCCATTCACCAACATCACCTTTAATCATTTTGTGGGGCTCAACAGCACGCAGCTTCTGGATGTGTTGCATCATCCGATCAAAAGGCAACTGACGCACTGCTGCCAAAATCAAAGCTGCTGCCACCGGTGCTCGGTGCACTCCTGCCATGCAGTGGACGTAAATGGATTCACCATTCTCCAAAGCAGGCAAAATCAGTTTGCGGAGGCCCTCCCAGGAAGCATTCCGCTTCTTCCCAGCAAGACCAAACTGGTAAACATACGCACCTATTGGGACTGCTCCACCTTTCTTCTCAGGATGCTCCTGGAAACAGGTAACAACAAGTTCGACTTTCAAGTTACGAAGCAGTCCCATGTCACTCTGAACCGGCAATCCACCCAAGATCACGCATGGAGCTTCCAAGCCGGGGACATGCCTGTAAATAACTGTGGGTGGTTCAGGTGATCCTGAGTGCCCTGGCCTGTTCCATCGTTGTGTGGCCAAATCGTCAAAATACTGATCGTCAGTAATGGGCAAATGTGGAGATGCGCTCACTGCCGAGGACTCAACTTTGGCCTGGCGTTTCCGGATAAACTTCTTGGTTCGTAGCCGAATAGGGGTCGTGAAAAGGCTTGCTGCAGCTTCTGGAATACGAAATTCCTGCAATGTCTCCTTAGGTGTATCAAGCCACTCAGCTGCTCTTTCAGAGGCTTCTTTGGCCCATGTGCGGACATCAGCCGCATTCAAATCACTCCACGAACCTGCCACTCCATATTGGGTCAGAATGGATACAAAGGCATGCAAGGTATGCTTGATGAAATTGGAATGGTCATACTTGTTGCTTGTGTAGCGCAAAGGCATTGCTGATTGTCCTCGAGGTGCGCTATCAATCCAGTTACCAAGTGCAATTTGGTCAGCAGGTTGCATCCCTGAAGTAACTGTAAACGTGATCCCAAACTGTCTCCACGACTTTGATGAAATGCGTCCCAGGTCCTCATCGATAACCCATTCACGCATGCCACGCCTGACCTCATCTTGCGCTACTGCCTGCGTCTGCAGTGATCCAGTCTTGGCATGAATCACAAGGCCTGGCTCCGTGAACTTCTCAAAGAGTGCGGCAGCATGTTCATACAAAGCGAACTCAATGGTGGTCAAATGGGATGGAGCAGCCCAGCGAAATCCAGTACGCTGGTTTTTCTGTTTTCCACGAAGACAAACAAAATGCATATTGTGAGAATCAAATGCAACAGGCAAAGATCGTTGAAGATGCTGCCAACGAACACAACCAAAAGTCTGCAGCCATGCTCCCAGCAAACAGGGCCATGCCGGGTTGTGCAACTCGATAGCAGCTTTCAAGTTCTGTTCCAACCCAACCAACATAGAGGGCTGTGCAACTGCAGCCTGCTGACTGCCAATTCCATGCTTTCCTCCACGTGGTTTAGCCTGTACCTTGCATAAATCCAAAGGTCCTTGAAGCATCAAATTGGACTTCATCCACTGCAGAGCTTGCATAGACCGACTAGGTGCCTTGTTCTGGGCAAGAAACCCTGCAACTTCAATGGCACTAAGATCATGCAGTTCTTTGTTACGTAACTCAAAGTACTCCCGAAACTCTGACCATGTAGACTTGATGCGCTGCAGGGTTGCAGTTTCTGTGCTGCTCAACAGACTGACAACTAAAGGTCGGATTGCATCACGAACCTCAGCTTGCGTGTCTCTAGGTCCAGGCCGGATGGTTGATGCATTCATCATCACATCAAAAAGAATTGGACCAAAATCGACATTAGCCTGCGCTAGCGGTGAGGACTTTGAGGTAGGCTGCGGCTGCACCGTCTTCAAGCTCCGCAATTTCTGTGCAAAGCTAGGAAGTACTGCGGGCTCACTAGGCTTCAAAGGCCTCTTACGGGATGCAGCTTGCTGCTGCATCTCCGCCTCTCTCTTGCAGAGATCAATAACCCGACCTCCCAGCCCACTCTCTTGCTGAGAGCGAGTACGGCGCCATGCTCCGGCAACTTCTGACCCAGCCTCTGCAGAGGCTTCGGCGAAGCTGTCGAAGAAGAAAGCAAAATCCAAATCACGCTCGACCTGGTTGAGTTGCCTCCACTGCCGGACAATTTCCTCAGCCATTTTGGAGATCAAACGCCTTGATCTACTGGATGCTCCAGGCTGAAAGAAAAAGTCACAGCAATTTTGGCGAGGGGATACTTGAGCCAAAATGTGTTGTGACATCAACAATAAATGATTTATGCACACCAAGCCTGCCCAAAGCACTATGCATCAAATAACTTAACTTGTATAATACTTGAGGCCAAAAATAAATGTTAACAAAGCTCCTTTGAAATTTGGATTCCAATTCCAATCATTGAAACTGTTTTGAAGGCCCCAGATTCTTTTTCGCTGTAAATATTCACTTCAGAACAGCCTCTGCAGGTGTGAGTAGGGCGAAGGGATCATAGCCAATGCCTCGTCCAAACGTTTGAAACGACCCTCCAGGGAACTACCCTCCAGGGAACTAACCCGGGGAAAAGGAACTTATTCTTCAAAGGTGCTTTGACAGGGGATATGTTAGATCCCTGGAGGGAAATTCCCTGCATTCATGTCCCCACTTTAAAAATACATTCGTATATTCAGAAGCTGACCCCGACCCCGCCTTCCGCTTGTCTCTCCAAGGCTCTTGCTAACCTCTCATAAGCTGCTGTAAAGACGTGCTGATATGCCTTGCAAACGATACAGTCCGACAATTTTTCTTGAATAGGAAAGTCCAACCCATGCAATTGGGATCATGCTACTGCTTGCAAAACAAATGATGGATAAACACTCATGACTTTTGCTGACAAAAACTGCTACAAAGCTGCGCTCGGCACAATGTTCTCTAATTGAACTTCTTGATTTTCAGGACTTGCGGGCAGCCACTGGATTCAAGCAACTGAAGTTCTACCCCACAACTGCCTGGTAGCAGTACGTCTTGAGACTCTCAATGCAGCTGGCCACCTCATAAAACGCTGAGATGGTCTTGAAAGCTTTCTCAACAGCTGATCTTTTCCCTTTGCTCGCAAAATGATCTTCATCTACCATATTGAAGGCTGGCGAAAGGAATCCGCATTCAAATGCACAGGAGCTCAAAAATCCCCCTGCTTCTTGGGGATTGGGCAGAACTTGGTGAAGCATACTATCGGATTAACTGATCCCAAAATACTTCTCATGACGGCATGAAATCCCACCTGCTTTGGTGTCATCGCATGAAGCAAAGCTCCAAATGCAAGGCACAGTGGCATTCGTAATTTCTCCAATGGCACAGGACCACGAATCAGGCCTCACGACAGGTTTCCATTTGCTAAGCTCAGCATCGGTCGGTCCAGGATCCCAAACGATGTGCATAGACCAAAGAGACAAATGCCGTGGGAGAGAGCGACAGCAGCCTTCCAGACCTTCCAAACTACCAAATATCAGCGTTTTTGAGGAAGTGTGCAAATGCAAATGTACACTGAGTTTTAAGAAACATGTCAGTGGGGAACTATAACTAATAGCTACGGTGACTACATGGACCTTTCAACTTTCAACCTTCCTGCGAGGAGACCCGTAGCTATCCCCAACAGCTTCCAGCTTCCCCAAATAGGCCCGCTTTCCGGTCGGCGTACACTAAGCGTTCCGTTAAAGCATGCAAAGCGCGTCGATCGACCATCTTCAGTTCAGCCTCCAGGGTCAGATATTCCCATGTTCCACCAGGGTTTATTCTAGATAGCAGCTGCTTAGCCAGATTTCTGAAGCATTCCAACTGTATCCCCAGAAATCACGACATGAAAGGGTAGGAAGTATTACTTGATGATCTGACCGAGCTCCCGAACCAATGCCAAAACGGGTCGTGCCAACGACTCCATTGGGGAGCTGCTAATCTTGCCATAGGCATCTCGTGACAAATCCTGGCTCGGAGCATCAATCAAGCTTGGCGGCTGGAAAAACGCGATTTAAGTATCCAATTTCATACATGCCATTGCAAACATGACCCAGAATGTATCTCTTGCTACAAGGTGGGCCCCTACTTCATAAAATTGAGTTGTGACCCCTACAAGAGGGTTTATAATAACCCCAGTTACCCATTGATTTTCAGCTAATTTATAGGGGTTGCCTACCCCCATTTATAACGATCAGCTCGGGGCCCCACCGGACCCGTGAACAGTTGACCGTTGAACCCTTTGGCCTCGCCTTGATCAAGCGCTTTGCCGCCTGCAAGGAAGTGGCTTTTCAAGACCATGATGTCGTCGTGCCCCTGTTCTTAAAGATTATATACCTGGAACCCAAATGGGGCCCCTTGTTTTGATTGGAAGTTCGGCCTTGTTTTGGAGGCTTGACTCTTGACCTTCAAAAATAGAGGTCATTTGGGTTCCAGGTATATATACATATTATATATATATATATATATATATATGATTTTCAGATATCTAAAGATGGGTAACTGTAGCTGAGGATCTATTTACAAAGATTTTCTCCTTCATTCTTTTTCATGGCATATTTGCAAGAAACCACACCTCATCATAGAGTGGATGCGGTAGGCCAAGGGCTGCTGTGCTGCGGTCAAAGCCACTTTTGTGCAGGGCCAAAAGAAGTAAGAGTGCCTCCCAGCCATGTTGTCCGAAAGAAAGTCCGGAAAATCTCCACCAAAAGCACTGGTTTTTTACCCAAGTCTTTTTTGGATATGCTCAAACTGAATAACATGATGTTTGTCGGGTGTGGAACCCTCGTTGCCTCCCGGTCGCTACGGCTCAAAAACTCGTTGCGGGCCTCGAGGTTTTAGTGACAAAAAAGGACATGTTAAAAATCAATGGCTTTCCAAACCATCTTCCCATTCAATCGACTATATATATATATATACATGTAGTGAATCATTCTATGTATATATGTATATGTATATGTATATGTACATATATGTATGTATCAAATTATATATAGATACCATTGTATCATATTATTATATCAATATACATGTATATATATATATACATATATACATATATACAACTGTCTGATTCTGATTCTTTTTGGTGTTGTTGCTTAAAAAATCATCTTCCACGTCACAGCTTGCGAGCTAAGCACCACCGAGTCCACGATTAAAAATCGCCTCCAGATGCTGTAGAAGCAATCGGCAAGTGCCCACATCCAAAGAATTGGCTTGGCCTAAGGCCAACAAAGCCTGCCAGCAACTCACAATCCCACAATCCATGGAACTTCAAAAACAGGTTTGATCCCGTGGTGGACCAAATCCGATATCTCACTATACTATATTCCTATAACCAGGCCTTGATCAGTGTCTGCGAACTGCAAAGGGGCCAAAAGAACCTTAAGGACAGGTAATTTGCAAACCAGAGTTGGTACAGGATGAGGAAGAGCACAACAAGTAACTATTAAGTGGTAGAGAACGGAAATAATAAAATCATATCATATATCATATTCATGTTCATAAGCTGCTACAAGCATGTGCATTCAGCATCATCATCATCATCATCATCATCATCATCATCATCATCATCATCATCATCATCATCATCATCACCATCATTCATTCACCCCAAGCTCATGGCCTCAAGGACTCGATGAAATCATCCAAAGTCGCAGGATCAACCTACAAATCGAAAATATGATCCACCACCAAAAAAAATATTAAAAAATCTCCAGAAGATTTTTCACTTAAAAGACAAATGTAAGAATTTCCCAATGTAAGACTACCAACCAAAAAAACGACATCATGTCAAGTGTTTTTGTTCTGTCAGACTTGGTAGCTGGTAGCTAAAGAGTTTGATGTTTCGGATGCAAAAACAATCTGCGAAAAGGATTGAAGGTGACCAGGGACCAAGCAGAGACCAAGAGCCGTTTGCAAGTACTTTCATAGACAGATTGACCATTTCGGGGGTTATACTTTCAACACGATGTTTGTTCAACTCGGCGCACCTCCCCAACATGGCCACCAAGCACCTCTAGGGTAGCATAGAGTTCCTTGCCAGGAAAGCAGCCCAAATCGATGAGTTTTGCAGCTGGGGCTTCCGTAGCATCGGACCGGTCGGTCGGACCTTTACGGCACCTCTTCTTTGAGATCGAACAACGAATGTTCAGCCAGCTGCGCCAGTAGACATTCCAGGAGCCTCAGATTTTTTAAAGCCATGACACCCACCGATGACAACAGCCTAGAGTCTATACTTCAATATAGCTATGCGAGTTCATGGTGTTTCCAAAGCCCGGAAACATGACTGCTTTATCAAAGATGCCGCTCAGTCCAACTGAGGTCTCTGCTGGGTTGCTGCTGGTAATCCTCCAACTTTGTTGGCAGCTGCCTCACTTAAAACTAAGCACTTCAAGCAGAAGAAAAAGCCATTTCCATTGAGAAGCAGTTTAGCATTGAAACTCTGCAAGGTCCCATCTTAAGTTGTGCTGAAGCTGGAAATGACCGAGTGCCCCTCACCAGCACTGCTGCCAGATCGGACAGAGAAAGGTCGGCCTTGCGCTTTTTGCGCTCAGATCCCGGGGGAGCTGCGTCTTGAGCTTTGATACGTCGATGCTACAAATATCAAATGGCCGGACCCATCGACATTTATCATTGATAGGGATTTCAGAATAATTGTATAGATTCCTCTCATGAAATCCTGGACGTGTTCACAGGGAATTCAATCATGGGTTATTCTATAGTCCCTGTGAGAAAGAGCCGTACTCAATCCCCTATGTAATCAACCCAAACAAGGTTTTTTGCACCTTCAGCATATTGTTTATCAGACTATGTTTTTCTATCTCAAATGGATACCTCTTTCTGCTCAAGCACAATTGGAATAGCACCACATCAGCAGTTGCGAATCCATACTTAGCCTAAGGCTTGGGCACTCAAATTTAGAAGACCTTTGTTTCTGCGCATCCTAATCTACCACAACAGACCTTGGCAGTATAGTATCCAGGTCATCTGAACATTTCTCAACTAACAACTTGTTTTGCAAAGCTTCAACAGCCTACATGATGAACGCTGCAACATAGGCTGTGCGACGATGCACAGACTACTTTAGCACGACAGGTTTGTTGAGATGTGCCATCAAAGCGCACACACAGACCGTTGGTCGCGCATTCCCATGTCGTGCTAGGGAACAAGAGCAGCAAAACAGTGCTGAAAAGGCAAAGAAGCACCAACATTACCCCTCAACTTCTGACCATTTCTCAACTAACAACTTGTTTTGCAAAGCTTCAACAGCCTACATGATGAACGCTGCAACATAGGCTGTGCGACGATGCACAGACTACTTTGGCACGACAGGTTTGTTGAGATGTGCCATCAAAGCGCACACACAGACCGTTGGTCGCGCATTCCCATGTCGTGCTAGGGAACGAGAGCAGCAAAACAGTGCTGAAAAGGCAAAGAAGCACCAACATTACCCCTCAACATCTTCACATTTTTCAACTAACGACTTGTTTTGCAAAGCTTCAACAGCCTACATGATGAACACTGCAACATAGGCAACATGCAACGATGCAGAGACTACCTTTTATGCTGAGCATCCCGGCCACTTGAGGGGACAAAGCCTGGCAAGCTGAAATCTTTCCAAAAAACTCTGCAAGAACCGTGGTTACTTTTGTTACTTGAGGTTTGTGGATGAAAATATGGAACCCACTTTTTTCAAGTGTATGTGCTCCCCTGCTGTACATCCAAACTATGAATAGCAATGCAATAGTAGCTTCATAAAAAGTTGCAAATACAGGATAGCAAATGCGTTTGTATTGATGGCTTGTGGGACTAGATACATCCGAAACGGTGAATCTCCGATTGATGGGTACGTAAACCCCTTCTTTCAAAGAAAAGGGGCCTTTCATGCTGCTCATGTTTGCAGACTTCAACAAAACTCTCGACAAACTAAGGCAACAGAAACCTCGATCAATCTTCACTGCTCAAACATAGCAATAGCTAAAGGACATGGCCGGAAACGCCAACGTATTGTTTATGGCATTTCACTATTTGTCATTTAGCTTACTGTATACGTATATGACTGAACATATTCCCCATGATTGATTGAATATCTTCTATAATTTGTATATATGTAAAAATGATGATACATATTTATATATTCACATATGTGTCATATATGTATCAATATACAAATATACAATCCTTTATTCTCCACTACATCCTCCTTTTTTGCAACATTTCCATGACCGGGTTTTTCGTAGACTTTCCACCACCTCCAACATCACAGATGCAAGCTGCATTGCATCTAGGACCAAAGCCAACCGAACTGCTGCGCCCAAGGCCTCGGTGTGTACCCTTTAGGTGACGCCCTTATCGGGCCACGGGCATTTTGTGGGTTAAAATCAGCCATTTTTGTCCAAAGAATTTCAACCCTTTTTTTCCAACCATTTTTGTTTCGACCACATAAAAATAGAGACCTTTGAAAAAAGGGTGGTTTGGTGGAAATTGATTTTTGGGTTTTTTGGCTTCCCTACTACAAAAAAAAACGTTTCGTAGAGGATGACCATTTTTAAGCTTTTCACATCAGGAAAATTTGGAAAAATCCAACCATTTGAGGCGATGTATCTCCTATTAAAACTAAGTGGGTGTTTCCTTAAATGGTGGTACCCCCCAATCATCCATTTTAATAGGGGTTTCCACTATTATAAACCATCCATTTTGCGGTATCCCTATTTTTGGAAAAACCCAAGTGATGTTTTTTTCCGCTTATCTTTGGGCAACAAAGTGATGTCCTTCTTTCGGTGCGCCACTTTTTTTTTTGACCAAGATCAAGAGCAGCTGAAAAAATTCATCGAAGCTGGGATACACAGCGATGAAAAAATGCCCCCCCAGAAAACTCACGGTTTATGCCTCATTAAAAAAAAATGTGAGATCTTGAAATTGTTAATGGAAGAAATCCGGCTAACCAGTTGAGGTTGGTAGTTCATGTTCTTATTTACAAGTTTTTCACATCCCAAGTGGTGCAGGATTTCTTCCATTAACAGTATCTTTTGTTGGTGGAAAAGCGGCTCCCCCACTGTACCTATTCAATCTTCGCGAAACTGGCCTTTTGCTGTTTAAGTGGGACTGTTCCTCCACGGTCGGGATAAAACTAGGTCTCCCTTCCTCAGGTGCAAGACACTGCCGAAGTACAGCAGCCTGGCGAAGCACCTGTGCCAGACCCAGGCCATCCTCCTGCGAAGCAACAGTGAAAGAAATGTAGGAAACCTGTAGAAACACTGTGTTTTTCGAAACATTTCAAAAGAACTTTGAGAGTGAATTGTTTTTTTCCTGTTCCAAGGTTTTTTATTGAAAAGAGGATGCCCAGTGGCACAAGGCTTCAAAGAATGTACAATTTTGGGGGTCAAGAGTTCATTCCTCAACACCTATTGACACTGCCTGAGTCGACTCAGTCCTTTTGAGCCAGTCGACAGAACTCCCGGGAGATGGTGGCACCATTTTCCTGCTATAATTGCTGGATGGCATCAATCATCAAATGGTCCCCCACGAGCTCGGAAAACCAGTTGGAGCTTTTAAAGTAGCAAAACATATAAAACCAGCCCCAAAAAAAATAGACCCCCAATGAAACTAATGGAGGCCCCTCTTCAAGCCATCTTTTTATGAAAATCCATCATTGAAGTCCTAAATGTTCAGCTTCAGAGACGAGCCCCCCAAAAAAATCTACCACCAAACGACGGGTGGTAAACAGTTCCCAATGGTGACCTTGGCATCACGTTCAGCTGTCTCATAGCTTTCAATCAACAAGCGTAAAACCTGATCAATGAGTCCATGAGTCAACCAGAGCTTCAGACTGATTTTTTGCCTTCCAAAAAAAAACTCGTTCTCTCCAATCTTAAGCCAACCTGCCCTAGTGTTTTTCTTTTTTAGGTGTTGCTTTTTGCTTGTTTTTCATTCTTTCTACATCTTGGAGTCCTGAAAACCTGCAAAATCCTGTCTCCTGTGTGCTGTCATTGCAACCCCGACCTGTGCTACTTCTACTGGTCCAGCATCCTTTCGCACACGGCAGAGCAGCTCCACCTTTTTGGGCGAGTTGTGGGGAAGCTGAAATCTAAAGCCCGCCAAAAAAACATGCAGAAAACAAGTTGTCGCAGAAATTTCTGGAGAAAAATTGGAAAAACAACAAGAAAAAAAAACACGTCTTTTGTACAAAGCTCACCTAAATTCTGAAACCAATACCCAGGAACCCCCCAACAAAATCACTATGGTCATATCTCCCCATTGATCCACCATCAGTTTGAGACCGCCTTGGTTCGAAGTCGCCATTCTGCAGGATCGATCTCCTCCTTCTCCGGTGCTGCCTGGGCGGTCTCTAAAGCCTGGAACTCTGCATCTAGCTGATAGTAACTAATCATATCTAATCAGAATACAATATATACAAGTACCTTATTAAATAAACCCTCAGCCATGCTGCGATTTTACCTCACAAAAATGTGAAATTGAATTCACAAGGCCTTAAAATTCATCATAATAATCATGCTTACATTCCCTGAAAATATCTGCATCTCATCCTTGCCTCTGTATTCAGTATTGCCAAGGCGGAAGATAGCTCCTCCCGCACCTCTGCACGCTCCTCCCAAATGCCAGCGGATCCAACGGTGCACAGGGTCACCCCTTGAGAAAAATGATGACCACATGACAACGAAGATCAAAAATCAACCCACTTCATATCATTTCTCTCCCAAAATCATGAAATTTGAACACACTGCATCGCAACATTGTCGCAAATCAAATGCAAATCCATTGCCTGCAGAATCTCACCAAAAGGTGAATTGCAATGGAAGGTATTCAGGTGCATTCACAAAGTTGCACTCCCTAAAAGAAACTCTGTAATAGCAAGATCTGAATCAAACATTCCAACTTCACTTGGCGATTTCTTTGGGATCCAGTCCAACACAGCATTTAGGATAGCCTGCTTGGTGAGGCGGCGCGGAAGGTCGAACTGCAAAGGCTCCTCAGCCTCGAAGAAAGTCATTCGAATATCATCAACCACAAATACTACAATACAATGAATTTTCTTCTGGCTAACCTTCCAATGGAAGGAACCAATGTGATATATATATATATATTATATATATATATATTATATATATATTCATGTGGTCTATATTCCATTTGCTGGTGGTGGTTTTAACCCAGCTAGGCATACAGTTGATGATGGCTTCAGGGTCTCACTAGGCCTCCGCCTCGGAACGTCGTTGTTTCCGCAGCTTCGCCCGGCGGCTCGGGTGGGACACCTGTGGCCTTGGCCTCGGCCAAGGGAAACTCCACGTCGACAGTCTCAAGCTCCATTTTTTTGGGGCCAACTGAGAGGATATCAAAAATAATATATGATAATAACAATAATGAATAATAACAATAATAACAACAATAATAATATTAATCATTAGTAATGTCTGTAAAGTACCCCTCCCAATTTCTCTCATATACAGAGATATCATCCAATGGCTCTGACCTTGGATTCCGAGCCCAACTCCTCCATGAAAACGTTGAAAACGTAGCCAGGGTCTCCTGTGGGAAAAGCATGTCATATTATCTACCCAGCTTTTTTCGGAGTTTTTTCAGAAACGTAATATTTGCAAAGTCAACTTTCATAATATTTGGCTAAAAACTTCTGTTTGACTACATTCAACCAATCAACAAATCATGCGGCTCCATGGGAAAAAGCACCAAACCATCTTGTTGCCACGGAGACTGGCCTTTGGTCTTCCCCTACAAAGCATGTTTGACACACTTCTGCGGGGGGATTTTTCAGGCAAAACAGCAAACAAATGGGCTGATCTAGAATTCGACCGTGCCTCTGTCTGCGTTGCCAATTGTTTTTAACAATCAGCTGAAAATGGACGCACCCAAATCAGAATGCCACGCCAATCAATTCAGGCGATACACAAACCCACTTGGTTGCCAAAAACGTAAAATCTCCCTTTCACTGCTCAGAAGAATGCAGCAGCCCGTTTCGCCAATGCCATGACTGAGAGCAATCGTACCACTATGACAATTCCAAGAAGGATTCCTGCATAGACCCAGCCATGGTCCACATTGATCTCATTCCGACTAATAAACATCGTCACCTGGGCTTGCTGGTACACTGGCCAATCCTTGATGGTATCTTCACCAAACTCGTTCAGGATGTTCAAGTTCATTCCTCACGGCAATATACATCTGCCAATGGAGTCCGACATCTAGGATTGATTCAATAGAAATGGAATAAAGTCCGACATGGACAGTTCCACTTCCAAAATTAGAAAACAAAATTCCTGTTCTCTCAATCAAGCAGGTACTTCTGCCAGGATTGTGAAGAAAACAAGTCCAATGTCCACAGACTGTGCTGTTTTGACGTCGATTAAAGGGTAAATGCAAAGTGAATACAGCTCGTAGAACAGTTCTACCAACACTGACAACCGGTCAAACATAGGTTCTGAATGTGTGCGTGTCTTTATAAATAGATACATAGCTGAAATATCAAATATACACATAGCTCAAGTACTGTGCTGGTTGGCCAAAGCCAAGCAAAATTGAATTGAAGAGACATTCTGGAGTTTGATATTGGAATTCAGCCACTCTCCAAGAGAAACCGATTTAGATATCTGGTCTGAAAAAATACAGTAGTGCACCAAGCTTGTACAAGGGGTCACAATGCACATTTTTTTGATGCCAAAGATTCCATACTTCAAGGCACAAGTATATTGTGCCCACCTTAGCCACACTGGAATCTGTTCAGCCTGGATGAAAAAGCCAGCAAAGAGCAGCTGAGGAACAAAAACCTCGGTGCTTCACTCCAGTATATACTGGAGTCAATTTTTGTTGGTCCACTATCAAAGCTTGCAATTGTTCACAGCTTCAAAATTATATCTGCATGATTTTCATGGCCATTTCAAGGTTTGAAACGCCAGGTGACTGCAGGTGCTGCCTGCTGCGCAACTTCTGCATTGGTTGCAATGCAACCAACCAACAAAGCGGTGGATGCTGCAGCAATGCCAGTGAGCCAGAAAATCAGGACATACCTGCAAGGTGCTGACCCCCCAGTTAGGATGTTGAAGATTCAAAATCCGAGCCTCAAACCTCACGGAACCGGTGGGGTTGGGGTATGGTCTCCCCTTTCCTGTTTACTGTGCTTCTGGAAAATTGTTGCACCCAAAGATCAATGCCTTTATTGAAGATATTTTTCTGTGGCACATTTTTCGAGGTCCAAAACCCTGTCACGTGTCCATGAACACCTTCACCTGCCGCCTGCTTTTCTTTAAAGAAAAATCCACTGACCGACCTTGAAGGGGGGAAAGAGATGGAGCAGCAGCAGTAGCAACAGCAGCAACAACACCAGCATGAGAAGTTACAATTATATACACAGTATATGTGTACACAAGCAGAGACTAACTACAGGTAGATACAACCTTACGGAAAGGTTTTTGATTGAAATTGTCCATGACGCCATTGGGCATGTCACCGGCTAAAGCCCGTGACATCCTTCCGCTCAATTGCATTACCCAGGCGCATGATGAAGCTGCCCTGCAAGCCCATGAGGAAATAGGCTGCGGCCCAAGTGATCGCAGCATTCAAGAAGGTTTGAGGCAATTCCTTGGCTTCTGATTCCAAGCAAAAAAACACAAATGCCATGTTTTTTTTGGCTGGAACAAAGATGAAATCAATTAAAATCCAAAAAGTTTGACTGCTGCAAAAACCAGACTTCCACCATGGACTTGGAGATGAAGTATGGAGCAGCACCATAGGTTTGGGTGGCATACTCGCGCAAGAAAATACCGCGATCCAAGGGAAACTTCAAGAGTAACGGCTGGGCAGCACCAAACATGCCGCCAATCGCAACCTGAGTCATTCCACCAAAGTGCGACTGAGCTGACCACTCCTCCCGGGTATGGTCACCAACCTGAAAGAAGATGCAGGCAAAGAAGACGTTGAGAATCAGGGGAACCATCACCGATGCAATCAGCCCTGGTTTGTCACGCCAAAGATTCTGAGCCTCACGCTTCGTCAAAGCATGCAACTGACCAAAGAATCCCGCATGAGCTCCATCCAGTTTGATTGCCATAGCACTCTTGTCATGTGGCACTGATGGTTCCCCTGCCACATCTGTTGCTCCTTTCATGACAGATTCAATCTTGTCCAGGGCTTCGGTGGATTCTGTCTGCAAAACAAACATGACATGATCCGCCAGGTTGAACTCATTGGGACATCCTTTGCCAGCTGTATGCAGAGATTCAGACAAGCCTGACAATGACCCAAAATAGAAGAGCTTACCAGAGCGGACCACCATCACGCGATTGAAGAGATGGAAGACCTGACAAAAACCACGGGCCTTTGCGTGTTTTTTTTAAAGGAAACATGCTGGCTACCGGGGTTTTGTGATGGCTGGGCTTGGTAGACTTCAGTCTTGACCTTGAACCTCAGCCTTTTTTTAAAAGGTGATCGTGTCCTGCCTCCGAAGAAGGCTGATGGATGGTGCAAAGCACATTGCAGCCATCATTTGCAGCCAGGTCTTTCAACCTCAGGACTACGTTGTGGGCAGCGTAAGAGTCCAAACCTGAGGTGGGCTCGTCCAAGAAGATGAGTTTTGGCTTCATAATGAGCTCGATGCCTACACAAGTACGCTTCTTCTCTCCCCCACTAACTCCACGAATCATGTCATCACCAATGTAGGTGTCAGCACATTTCTCCAAACCAAGGTCTTTCAACATCTTCTCCACAAGCTCAAGCTTGTCTTTCTTGGAGTAGGAATTTGGAAGCCTAAGATTGGCTGAAAACCACAAGGATTCTCGAACTGTCTGGGTTGGTGTGAGGATGTCCTGCTGCATGACATAAGCAATGCGCTTCCGAAGGGAGGAACCACTGATGGCCTGACCGTCCAACATAATGTTGCCATCCACCTTCACTTTGCCACGGCTCTTCACTCGGCCAGCCAAAACATTCAGCAAGGAGGTTTTTCCAGCCCCAGAAGGTCCCATCAAAGCACAAACTTCTCCACCTTTTAATCCTCCATTGATTCCATCAAGGATAATCTTCTTTTCTTTGCCCATATCTACTGTCATGTTGACTGATTTCCATGAGAAATTCGAGAGCTTTTTTCCTTCCTCCATCTGTTCTGGAGACACAGCAAGGGCCATGGCACTACCAATGGTAGCAAAGGACCAACTGGCTTAAAGAGATGATCAACAAAACCACAAAACCCGACTCTGAGTTCCAGGAGATTTTCCTGCGGTACAAAAATCAATCCCTTTTCTCTGACAAGAAACGTCGGACCAGTTGACAATGAGGGAAAAAAAAAACACATGCCGATTTTAAGTTTTCCAACGCTTCTGACAAAAATCAGCCTAGTAGGTGGGTGTTTCCGAAAATAGGGGTACCCCAAAATCGATGGTTCATAATAGTGGAAAACCCTATTAAAATGGATGATTTGGGGGTACCCCTATTTTCGGAAACACCCATGTAACATCAAACAGAAAGCACTCGTCAATGGCGGAAACCTCCCCCTGAGCATTGAGCTTCCCCACAGGCAGTGGCAGTGAGACAAGGCGCGCATTCGTCATGTGTTGTCCAAAAAAAACTCTTTCATACTTGATGGGTCGGCAGTACTCAAATCTTCGAAAATTAGAATGTCTACTGTCTCTACTGTCTCGACTGTCTACTGGGCAAGCCTTTCTGAAATTTCGAAACTTCATGTTAATATCTGGCTTTCATCATGTGAACATCAGATTTTCCTCTCAGGGGATTGCCATTATTTCAGGCTTGATCCAAGAGCAAAGGCAAAAAAGCTATGCAATTGTCGCTGGCCATTCGTTTTCCTGCCATGACGATTACTGCGAATTGCAACCAAGGTTCCAGAAACCAACCTTGTAGCCAAATTTAGAGAGCCCATGCATTATGTTTAGCAAAAACACATGGGATAATCCAAGAAATGTCATACATTTACACTTCACAGTACCAGCACCACCTTTTAGTATCAGGATCTATTGGGATTATTGGATATTATTGCGATGATCCAAGAAACATGAATATTGTTAATATTGACACTTCACCATCCAAGCTTGTCATAGTCGCTAAACAACACCTTCCAGATTTTTTTCGAAGGTCCGCCTTTCCACTCATTCCTGTCCATATCAAAATAGTGGCACATGTCTGTGTCATCTTCACCTCCTAAAAGACCATTCTCACGAAATTCTTCAACGCATCGCCAGAGGTGACGCTTGCCGTTTCCATTGAAATGCAAAAGCTTCGGCACATGTTCAGAGCCAAGAAGCTTGGGGGCTGAGAAATACCTGAAAAAACTTGAAGCAGCTTGGCTTGTAGCTTCAAAATAGTTACCCCGACATAAGGGCCTTTCCAAATCCCAGAACTCATCATGACCATGAAGGCCCAAGAAAAGACGAGCATCTTTATCTACAAAGCCCAAGTCTGGAAAACCCAATAAAAGCAAAGGAATCAGTGCTTGGTCATGATACTCTGAAGTCCTTCTATAAAGTTGGATCATCTTATGTAACAATCGTCTCAGTGAGCTCACTCTTCCAATGAAGGTTCCTGCACAAACAAAAGGAAAGCGCCTCCTTTTGATAGTCTTACCATCTACATTTCCCTTGCCAGCTGGTCGTTTTTTTGGTGCTTCAGATACATCACTATGTTCCTTCAACCATTCTCGACAGACCTCATCACCAGCGATGATACCTCTCCGACTCGGGTAGCGCCACTTGTGATGATAGGAAGCAGAAAGTGCTGCATCAGCTGGTATTCGATGGAGCCAGGAACGGTTGCTGGAGCCGCGAAACGGAACGCGAATC
Source organism: Breviolum minutum Mf 1.05b.01 (assembly GCA_000507305.1). NCBI lineage: Eukaryota > Dinophyceae > Suessiales > Symbiodiniaceae > Breviolum > Breviolum minutum. Next base: position 39,743 of record DF240071.1, on the reverse strand, counting down.
CGTGCGTTGTGCGGAAAAGGCCAACAATTCAAATCCCCACCGTAGATGACTGGCCAACGACCATGCTGTTTGATATGACTTTCTGCAAGCTCAAGGTAAGCCGCTAGGATATCATCTAGTGGCTGTTGGAAGAGCACATCAAAAGCATCCACAAAAATCACAGTAAGATTCGCAGGCAAGCCCTTGATGGCTTGATAGAGAAAAAGGTGCTTCTTCAGCATCACAAACTTATCTTCAAAGTGCCATTGATGTTGGTCACTCTTATCCTCAGTGCCTTGTATATCTTTCAGCAGTGAGACTGCCTTGCGACCATCTTGAAGACCTAAGACATGTAGCCATCCCCCAGCTAATTCCACAGAATGCGCCAAGTGGCAGAGCATTGGATGATACTGATCTGCAAATGTAAAGACTCGAATTTCCTTCGGATTTGCACTGACGAGTCCCACGGCAACGAGTACGGTCACGAGTGGAAAAGATCTGATAGCCATTAATGGCAAACATGGCGAAATTGAAGCGATAAGAAATTGCAATGAAAAGATGCAGGTCTAATCAGAAATGGAATCTGTCACACTGCGCTCGTTTGTGTCTGGCGTTGTAAGGATTACTGGTCGGCTTGAGAATGAAGCCCTCAAAAGGAACATTGGCTTCAACAAAAACATGAAATCACTTCAATTGACGACATGGCAGGTGTTTTGCATCTTGACCCCAACCTTCGCAGGAAAGCCGAAATCAATGAAGGGGCCATAATGCGGAAACAATGAAATCAATGCTGCAGAGGCAAGAGATGTATTTATATCTATGTATAGCTACAATATTATCAATACGGTATACATACAAACAGTCGTTTTGAAAATCATTGGAACGGACGGGTATACTCCAAAAACGGTATGACCCAAGCTATTCAACCACACATGTTGAAAGATCGTCTTCCATGGAGTCTTCCATGGTGGATTCATGGGGGGCTTCAGCAATGTGAGGAAACTCAAGTAGCACCATCAGAAACTGCGAGTGGCCTGCCGTTTTTCCTCACTTTTTCCCGCGCGCTGCTTTTGCCGCACCGCCCTATCTTTGAGGAGCGTTGTATTGCCGGCTGCCCTCCATCAGTCGTTCCAGTTTCAGCTTTGTCGGGGCAAACTGATCCCAATCTGTCCTCCGATTGGCAGAATGTTCAATGGATGTTTCCTTGAAGACATGCACCAGTGACTACCCGGGCATGTCCTGAATGGAACATGCAAAATAAATACAAGTGCTTCTAGTAAAAAGGCCAACTTTCAATGTAAGTACATACAGTCTGACCCTGTTCTCTCAACAAAATAACCCTCCCTGAAACTAACATGGCACCTAAGAATGGATGCTTGGAATACTACTGGTAGTTTCCATCCTTTTGGAATGGCCTAGTTTTAGTTTCAGGGAGGGTACCCCTCCCACGCAAAACCCCAACCCTTCGTCACCTTGCAGTCGATTGGGGGCTTGGTCCACTTTTTGGGTGTTTTTTTCCTTCACACCTTGGCCACCGCGATCCAACGATGTCAGGTTCGGGTAGGGGTACAACAAGTGTAAGAAGAAACGTCCCCTCTACCATCCATGCACTGATATGTCAAGTCATGATCAAGATTCATTCTTCGAAAAAATATATAAAATAAAAATGGAAACCACACAAGGTTTAAACAGAAACTGTTTGACAAAGATATGACTTAGCTCAAGTACGCTGAGGGAAAGTCTGCAGAAACAAATACGTGAAGAATCATGCATCACCACATCACGATAGATTGTGGGAACACAGTGTTCCAGTTTCAAAAAAATTGATGCCATGAACATGAAACTACCCTGCTTACCAAAAAAAGCAATTGTAGGTAATCTTTGGAACTATTTCCTCAAGTCTAGGAGTCTAGGGTATACAGCACACCTATTGTCTGTGAATTCCCAGGAATTTGGATTCGTCTAGCCAGGTATCACGCCGCACAGGCCATGATCTTTCAGCAAGTCATCGTCCAAGTAAAGCTACCTCCCACAAACAAGCCACTCAAAATAAAGGACTCAAAAAAAACAAATCCTTCTTTTGTGTGTTTTGTTCCAACTTTTACTCTTATGTCGGTTTGTTATTTAAAAAAACTGAATTTTCTACAGTAAGCCCATCTTGTCCAATCTAGTCTAGGAGTAACATACCAAATATCACTCAGCATCCAACGGGCGGCCGATCCGGCCCGATCACCCATCCTCGAGACTCGATCGGAGAAGGTTGCCATCAAAGTCTGACCAAATTCCTCTGAGAGGTGTATCCTGACAGCTGAAAGGGGGTTTTCAAACACCCACGGTGGACTTGTTCACCCCAAAAAAAACGGTTGAACATGAATTATGAAAGAATCTGCGGGTGGTGAAAAAAGGTTCTGGAACCTTTCCAAGTTTCAAGAAGTTGATTTTTGTTGTTGCAGCAGCTTCCCACAACTATTGTACTACCATTGCAGAGCTCAGCTACTGTGCAAGCAAAACTTCCCCACTTGACAAACTTCAGTTCCTTGGAAGATTCCAAGATCAGCCAAGCAACGTTGTACTGGGTCATTACTGGCAGGACGAGCAATGCCTTCTTGCCAAGGCCATCGCCGTGGATATAGCCTCACCGGACACCCACTGATTTCATTGGTTTCGCTTTGCCAACTGCCGGGGGGGGATGATTTCCCTCCATCTCATCATGGGAAATCTCCACCTGTTTTCTTGCAAATTGTTGATGAACGTGCCATAGATGATGACCAGAGAAGGGCCTTGGACTGCGGTAGGGTTGCCGGTCCGATGATCCACCCCTCAATCGTTGATAGGAACAGAAACTTACAACCATATGACAGTCAAAGAAAATATGCAACTGGAAGGAAGTGCAATTTCAATCACGAACTTCCAGTCAAAACTTCGAATTTAGTGGAAAAAAAGTTGCAGGCTTTTTTGGTAAATAGATTCCAAGGCAAAAACTGAGGAATCCAGTGTAGAGCACTGAAACCCATGGAATCTGCGCAGGGATCGCCTTTGCTGCATCCATCGCATATAAAGGTGATGTTTCATTTCTTCAAATGTCACCGAAACAAACTTGCAAAAGCAATTTGTGAATCAATCCTAACAAAGGTGGTTTTGAAACACATTCAAAATATATAACAAAATAACAAAATAATGAAAAAACCTTCAATAAATTTTCACCAAAAAAAAAACTCCATGATTCCATGCAAAAATTCGTGGCCCCAAGTGCCAGGCTACACAGGCAATAGCAATGGCACCACCTGCAGGGGAAAACCGCCGGTGGCAACGACATCCCCACCCCCATGCGTTTCGACTTCCCCGGGTGAATCCCAGGCCTGCTGGAAAGATGGCATAGGACAGTTCCATGGTAAAAGATGTAAGTGCAACAGCCAGTGCAGCTGAAAACCACATCCTGAAGGCAAAAAAAACACGCTGAGCCCGTGATAATGCTTAGGGCTTAGGGTGAATTCTTTCAACAGCTCGCTCAAGCTTTCAGGCTTTCATGTTTTCACACTGGGGCAAGGACGGTAGTTCTATGCCCAATTGCGGCAGGACCTGGAAGAAAATCCAATTTTCGCAGCAAGAAATCTGTTCTCAGTAGTTTCTGAGTGAATATAACATACTGAGGCGGTTGATACGTCCTACAAAAGTAGAGCCATTTTGCCTATTGCCATCCGGTCCACCCGGCAGAGTTCAGTTGGAATCCCCACAGAGCAAAGACTTCCACACAGCGCGGCCAATAGGGAGCCAATCAAACATTGCCATGGCTGAGAAGTGGCACCTGCACAAAAAGAAGTAGGAGCAGTGAAGACAAATCGGAATGAAATTCAGTTGGCCCAACTCAACATGAAAGTTGAGGAGTGGCCTTTCCAATCACTGAAGAATAAGCTTGATGCTACAGCTACTGCTGCCAGCCTCAGCGTTTCAAAAAAAACAAGCCTTCAAAAATTCACTTCAAAATGCTTCCAAAGAAAAAACAAATGACACACAAGCAAATTTTGAAGTATATAAAGTCGACTTTACTCACATTATGCGTTTTGGGGTATAAAATATATATTGGAAAACATCCCCCCTAAAAATCCGTGTTTCATGCCGTTGCACCGTTGCACCGTTCCAGCCTGGATGAATCGAAGCCAAGCGCGTTGTTGAAGAATATCATCGACCTATTTTTCGCTGGGTTTTCGCTGGATGGGATGAGACGATGAGCTCCTTGAGATCCCGGAATTTTTCTATCGGAAAATTCCCTCCATGTTTTGTGGTGTTTTTTTTCTTTTTTTTTTTTTGGGGGGGGGGGGGGTAACTCAGACTCCACCCAAATCCTGAATGTACTTCTGGAAAAACTTGGATCGTAAAAAAATCTCGACTTTGGTATCCGAAGACTTCCAGAAAATGGTTTAGAAAAAATGAGCCATGCTAGCCTGGATCACTACATGAACCAGTCTATGTTGCATTACTTCACCCCCCTGCCGTGAAGATGTTTTGACCAGGTCACATAAGGAAGATGAAAGAAGCCAAAGCACCTTTGCACAGGTTCAGAGAGAGCAAAAAGTGGGTCTCGGAAGAGACTGAATAGCTGAGTTACAAAGAATTGAAACCGATTTTCATTCCTCAGTGGCTCCAGTAAATTCTTTTGAACTCTTCTACCTAGTCCTTTTCCTCTCTAGTTTGTGCATTTCACCAGCACTCCATCTCATGTTGAAGGTTCTTTGCTTGACAATTGGTCCTCTCCTCTTGCACACCTTGAGTGTTATAGATCTATATACTGTACATCTATTATCCTCTGTACACCATTGTACACCAACATACAAGAAACCTTTTATGTCAAAAGGCTTTCATAGTTTTCTATTCTGCAAAAAACTTCTAGCAAAGCAAAGCAATCAGTTTCAAGAATCACCAACTGCATAAGTGATCTCAGAAGCTGGCTAAAGCAGCTATGAGCGCTGGAGATCTGCAAAGGTCCTAAAGCGTCTCCACCCCGGAGTTTCTCCAAGTAGACCTTCAACCTGAGTGTCAAACCACCAAACCTGGTGACAGCCCTCCACTGAGGTGAGATCAGATTGAAGACCTTTAGGGACTTTGCCACTGTTCAGGTGCATCCATCATGTAGCTCGAAGGGGGTGGCAAGCGTCGTCCTTTCCAGAAATCACGAAGCTGAGGCCACAAAAAGCGGCCAACCCGGTAGATGTTATGTTTCCCCCCTCCTGGTGGACCATCTGGACGTACAAAAGACCACCACGACTGCCAGGGAAATCAGAGAAAAAAGGGCAGGAGGTAGAAGGGATAGAAGCATAAAGCCACAAGAACTGACGCAAGTTTTGGAAATTTCAGATCTATTTCATCTATTTCTTAGCCTTGCAGCCTTGCCAAATCCTTTAAAAAAAACCTGTGAAGAAACGTCGGAAGTCTGCACAACGTATTCAGACAACAAAAAGTTGACATCTTCTGCCCCTTCCCGAGAGAACCTGCGGGTAGAACCGTTCGATGGAGAGATTGTTGAAGAGAACAGCCACCTTGCAAGTGCAACATCTTCCCTTCTGGGCAACAAAGATGTTTTAACTATGAAAGAAGGGATCATGGGATCCCAAACAAATTGATGACACACTTGATACAGTTGATACAGTTGATACGTTTTGATGGAGCAAATCTTGATTCTTGAGGTGCGAAACCTTAAAAATCCTGGGATACACCTCCTGTAGCAACAGTGACATGCTGTGTTTGTGATTCGGTCTGAGCTTCAAGCCAAAACCATCAAGACAGATCCACCAACTGTCCTCAGTTGGACATGTTTTCTGTCGCTTAAAATATCATCCACACAGTCCACTGGCGCCGAAGATGATTCCCTAAGATTCCACACGAAGTCAACGAGTACCAGGTCACTTCATCTGCCTTCCAAAACGAAAAAAGCTTCCAGGTGTCTTGGAGCTGAGCGGCCTATTGTCTCCTGAGCTTTCCACCATGGCAAGCAACATGGCAGTACCTGCACCTGCTCCAAGTGTTTTTGGAAAAAATCTTCAATTTGTTGAAGGATCCATGCAATGATCGGACATGGATGGTTCGAATTTTCCCCGCCTGCAGGATGGACAGCTCCACTGGTCTCTTGCACTGCCAAAGTGAATGAAACTGCAAAGGCCACCTCTCCGAGTCTTCAAATAAATCAGAGTGACATTCCAGTCTACCGCTTGGTTCATGAGGATCCTTATAATGGCTTATCATAATCCCTATAGAACCGGGTAGGATCTCATCCCCTTCAGAAAAACTCCAACCAATCAAGGTTTTGCTCACTGTCAAGTGAGCTTGAAGTAAGTGGTGAATCAAATCTGTTGGTGACTCTAGCTTTGATGATGAAAATCATCCTTGCCAAAAAAACAAATGATGTTGAGATTCTGATCCTTGCCGAAGTGACATTTTGGCTTTTTCTTGGGGGGTGACCTTTTTTCGCAAGAAAAAAAACCCCAAAACCAAACATGGAAGCGCCCAACGGCGCCTTTGGAACCTTTAGGAGATCTGGAAATGGTACACCATGTACCAAGACAGCAGCAACAGCGCCTTTGTGGCAGGGCCAAATCGATGTGAGCTTTGTGGCAGGCCCTACCGAGTCTCTGTATGCATATATATATATATATGAAACGTATCACTGCATTACAGCATTAATTACCATTACATACCTGTATTGTCCAAAAGGTTTGCAAAATGTGATGAAGTCCACCCTCTCTGTGCGCCCTCAAGTTGAACTTCAACCTGCCCGAAACCACCGAGTCTTTCTCGAGGACAATCTCCACAATCCCCCACCGCTCGCTCGCTTTTTCAACTGCTTGCTGGCTGGATTTGGAGATTCACACATTAACATGGCCCCGACCACAAATACAAGATCACTAAACAGCCAAATCTCATGGGGTCCGAAAGTTGTTCAGGATCCCAAATGAAATCTGGGACAGCCAGTCCACGCTGTCTGAAAAAGGAAAGAGTCAGCAATGAACACAACCCTCTGGTCTTTTTGGTTGCTTTGGTGTTTCAAAAAACAAACATGCTATGACAGCAAACCTGTAGCACAGCTGTCCTCTCACTTGCATGAGGTCCCATTTCTAGAGTCACAATTATGACTTTAGGGCCCAGCCCACCGATTTTTAGGCAGACATAAACCGATTTGAGACGCAGGGCGTTGCACCAAAGATCTTTTGCTTTCGAGCACAGCCCCCCACCAGTCCAGGGTATTGAGTCACTCTCAGAGCCACACGTGAACCGCCGGCTCTCGTTTTCGATCTATACAATCTATACGGAACCATGGAAAAGATGGGTCAATTGGAGCATCCGTGCACCAAGAAGACCCAGGGTGGCTACATCCACAGCAGCAGACTCCAACTGTTGCGGATACATCACAACTGCCCAGACCATCAAAGCCACAGACAAAGGAACTGGACTTGATTTCCTTTTTAATTTTGTTGGCCCTTCTTCGTCACTGGATTCGTAACTTGCTGAATATCTATATACATGTATATATAAATAGACACATATTCATGTTTATCTTGAGACCAAAATATATCAAAAGAATATCATTCATATACTTCATCGACAGTATTGACCCGGGTCTAAATGTCTTCTGGGATCTGGATCGCCCATGGATGATCAAACGTTGATGGAACTTGTACAGCGTAACCAAGTCCAGTTCATTTGTCTCAAATTCAGGATAGATCGTTACCATTTAGGGTTCACATGTCCTGTAAAAACAGGGATGCTAAATCGATGTATTAGTTGCATAATTCATTAGTTGCATGATTTGCATGGTTGATTGGTTGCTTTTTTGATTCATCGATTTGCTTCCGCTAGCCGCTAGCTACTTGGGACATCTTGAAGAAGCCTTCACTGCAAAGGATAAGGCTCTATATGGTGAGAGACTTTCCCTCAACGAAGCACGTATATATATATATACATACAAACTGGACAATGTAACAAAAATTAGAAGGAATGTCTCTTTCCTGCATTATCCCCTTCATCATCCGAAGATCTACTCCACTTCCGGACCACGAAGCTGCAAAAAAAGGGTATTCGGTATTCCATCTGTAGGTCGCTGATGTGACCGAATCACTCGGTCTCAGCATCAAACCTCCCAAGGATGCGCCAAGGTTTCTAATTGGAATCACTCGGTTTCCTCATGTCATATTTTGTTGTCCCACAGCAATCACCCCATCACCCCCCTTCCACCGCCTCCGGAGGGAGGCACTCTATAAAGGCACATAGCGATAGCAGGAGTAGCCCTTTAATGGCCTTGTGCCCAGACCAAAGGTGGAATCCATTGACCAAAGAAGTGAGTTCCATGGGAGACGTTGAATGCCAAATCTCAGTTGACATAGACGGGGGTTAATAGGGGCCCACCCAACCATTTCCCAATATGATTCGGGTTGGTTCACCCCTATAAGCCTGGACCTATGTGCAGCTAAGAAATGGTGTTACTACTTGCTTTTTACCAATTCCCATCTCACCAACTCGAGCTCAAGGACCAGATAGCTTGAATTCCTTGCTGACGTGTCCACAGTTCGCGGCGTCCATATGGCCCAAACTCAATGCCTTTGCACCTGACAAAAAATTCACACCAATCATGCCCTTCATTGCAATAAATTGATGTCCATCTGCTTAAAAAATTCTACAAAGTCCTTAAATGTCAAGCTCCTCATGCAGGTGGACCCCGGATCCAGTTATAAATGGGGTTATAACCCCTAAGGCCCTATCCTATAAATGGGGTTATAATCCCATCTATAACTGGTGGATCCGGGGTCCGGGGCCCATCTATAACTGGGCGCCTGTTCGCCATAGCTCTGCACAGCTCCTTGCAACTGGCTAAAGTCTGCTCCTTTCTGTGCTCAAAGTACGCAATGGAATTATCCTCAGATGGCGCGGGGGGCCAAAAAAAAGAAAAACACTCCAAATGAAAGCACGGCCAACAAAATCTCGGGATATCACGAAGGGATTTTGGGTCGCAGAACTTCCGTTTGAAAAACTCAGAGTGATCTTTTAAAAGAATCCTCGCATTGTTCCAATCCATTTAAGCCATCATGACCTCCATAATCCAAAAAAGAACACCGTGTGTCAAAACTCTTTTTCCTTCAACCAAGCATCATACCAAAAATCTCCCCGACAGGCCGAATCGCCAGTCCCCATCAACTCAAAGTCCGATGGAACATAGCGGTGACAAGAATGTCCAGTGACCGGTTTCGTTGCATGAATTCCTGTGACAGTTGAACATGCCCCCCAAAAAAAACAGAAGTTCACATCATTCACCTGCCATCTTACTAAACAGAATATGTATAATATATATATATATATATTTGCAAATCACAAAATTCATAAGCAATAAAAATCACCCAACATCCCTCACAACCGCCGTTTAGGTCCCATCCCGCATCGTCCTCCTACATGCGTCCACATCTCGCAACGGCCAAACGGGCCGAGCTCGATGCCTTTGCACACGTCGGAGTTCTGTTGACATAACTCCTTGCACAGACCTGGCGAAGAGCTACGTGGAGTCGATCGCGTGAATGGACGGTTTTTGTTGGGGGATGATGAGATGTTGAGATATTGAGATGATAATGTTTGGACAAAATGCAAGACTAAGTGAGTGGCTTTTTTTTGAAGAATTGTTGAGTTTCCTGGTTACGGTATAAAAACTCTTTTGTAGACGATTCCAATCTCAGCAAAGGTGTCCTTACATTTTGAACATTCAAACAACATAGACTCATAATCTTCAAAGAATGGGCTGGCATCAGTCAATTTCATACAAGCATTCGCGAGAGGATTCATCAGCTGGAATCAAAACAATCCCAGGAAGTTTTGCAAGAGTTCTTGGGCACTCAGATTCTGCATCTCATAATATACCCATCTTCCAAGCGTAAGTGTCAAATACAACTCGTCTATGGTACACAAAGATGAATTCAGATCTCGTCTTTGCCACGATAGCACAGCAACTTGATTACAATCACTCACTCCTAACCCAAAACTCAACAAATAGATGTTGTCCATCAAGTAATTCTCCAAATTCCCGAAATTCTCCATCAATATGAGTTCCCGGGCTCCCCTTAAAGTCGCAACCACCAGGGTAGCATCTCCATTGATTCCCAAGAATTGCGGAACTGAGGCGCTGGAGCTGACTTTTTCATGCAGCCTGTAATAACGGGAAGAGCTATCCTCCGATGTTTTCCTGAGACCAAGGCTACCACACCGCGATGAAATCTCCATTGTTATTGGTTGGTTGGGGCGGGTCCTGAAAATGGCTTATTATCCTTGTATAGGTAGCATTTCATAAATGTGAATTATATAAATAGCCAGGATTTTTGGTTGCTCACATGTCCAGAAGTTCATTTCTCCACCAAGCTACCCTCGACATGCTTGATCCTCACCAATGAGCTCAAATTCAAAAGGAACCTCGTCTCAAGGACCGGTACATCGAGCCCGATCGAACTTGTCAAGGCATGGTCTGTCATGCATTCATGCATCTACGAATCTACACAAGATTCCCCCTTCACTGTGCGGGGCAGCTTGGTTTGGGAATGTGCAACTTGATCAAACACTTCGCGCATCAAATGATGAGGCTCATCACTTCGCACTGTCAATCGAATCACACGTTTCATTTGGCTGTGCAGAAACTTGGGATTTCTCAGTTTGTCATTTTACCCTCCATACCCATTGCGGAAAGCCAAAAGTCACTAGTGGAAGAGTTTCAGAGAGTGCATGAATCATGGCAAATCATGGCAAATTATACAAAAATTATACAGCAAAATCCATCCCCAACACTGCCAGGACACGTATCGAAAGCATTGATACCCGTTCACGGTGGCAGTACTCTGGATCCCAGCATCACGGGTCCATACCTTTGGGCTGCTGTGCTGTTGTGAGAGTTGCTACCCCCGTTACACCCCCTGTTGTTGGTTCTTCAAAAATGTTACCAACCATCCCCAGGCCCCCAAAACCAAACCAAAAAAAAATGGGAAAACGCAAAACTCCACAAAACTCACCGCACCTCGCATCGACCATAGGGGCCAAACTCCACACCTTTGCATCCAGTAGTGTGTCGACATATCTCTTTGCAACGACCTTAGGATCCAATGGAAACAACGAGGTGTCGCCTGTGTAGCTGGATGATGGATGTGGATGTTACCTTGAAAATATCACGAAAATCACATAGATGCAAACAGAATCACAACGACATACTGTGTGTATGTATATGTATATCATATATACTGTATATATATATATCAGCTACACTTACACACAGCTATGCCCTTATATCTGACCCTGATGTACATCGAATTCAGAGACTTGAGCACTGTCATACTGAAGCCATATATGTAGAATGTTTTGGATACGTCAAAATATACACGCGATATAGATATATCATGATGATTTCCGTTCTCATAGCAAACACCGATTCGACTTCGCAGAAATCATTGGTATGTCAAGTGCAAATAACCTGCAGATATATGAATGCGAGCAAACGCAAATGAATGTCAATGCCCATAGGTAATATACCACATCAAAGACACCTACACCCGTGTCAAATAGAAAAGACGATGAGCACAGAGACATTCTCTATTCACACTGTGCAAATTTTGTGCAAAGAAATGAAGAAATCAGAATCAATCCAACTTCTCTGGATGGAGCCGTGCTCCCCCTCAGGGTCGCTTGGCTATCCAAAGACGTTGTCGGCCAACAAAATGTCTGATCCAAACAAGAAAAATGTCCAACCAACTAACCAACCTTCCCGAAGCTTTCAGCCTTCTAAAGCCAAGCAGCTCCAAGTGACTTTGTTATGCAAGATGTAGTACTCTTCCTTGCTATCTCCAGGACTAGCACCTCTACAAGCCTCTCAAGACAGGCTTGATGGAATGGGAAGGTGGCAACAAAAATAATCACAGGTGTACTGGTATGTGAGTTTTCAAAAAAAACAAACCTCAAGTGGCTACCAAAAAAAAATAGAACTTGAAATATGTGGCAAATACAAAAAATACCTATTGTAGAAATGTAAGATCTTACACTTGATCTTGCCGCAGCACTGCAAATTGTATCAAATTGTACGCTCAAACATCCAGCAACATACCACCTGTGCCTGCCAGTGTGAATAACTTGACCCCCCCTCTCGCCCACTCCTCCCTGTGCAATCTTGATGTAATTCATATAAAACAACAAAGACTTGTATCAAATGACAAATGCATGCTTGGGGATTGTCAGAGATAATGTTGGCAACAGGCCTTTGACAGCACCGGAAAAAAACTGGAAGCATGAAGTCTTGACAAATCACCCACCAAAACTTCTTGATCAACCCTCAAAACCCCATTTTCAGTGTTCTACAGGGCCTTTGATGTCCCTTCACTGTCCTGGTGTTTTTTTTGTCCTCGCCTGGTTTTCGAAAGCACCCATCCTCTGGAAGTCAGGTGCTTCAGGGCAGAGTGTGATATTATACCCTGCTCGGTTCATAACGCTTCCATCACCCTGGCTCTCCGCGGTGCGGCAAGTGAAGGTACTGGTCTCGTCGTCAAAAGCCTCACCAAAAAACACACACCACTGACGAGACTTAGGTGGTTTATCATGGGTCCATGGCTTCACGAAATAGCCAAGTTTCATAGGTGTATGCTGTAGGGCAACCAGCCTGGCAAAAAGCGGCGGCTGTGTTTCACACCAAATAATTGGAACAAAATTGCGAACAACTGCTGAAATCAGTCCTTGAGAATCTGGTAAAAAGGCATCGCTTTTTCGGTCCACGTAGGGCTTGCACCCTGGCATCCTGCATCAACTTTTGCAAGAAAAACGTGGCCCAAGTGGTAAGCATCTGAGTCAGTGCAGAATCGGAGCATTTCATTTGATTCTCGTGTGACATCTTCCACATTACAACTGCGAATATCGAAGCATGTCAAGTTCGCTTACCTAGTCAAATATTTTGAATCTGGGAAATGTTCTACTCATTTTGCACTAGTTCCTGCTTTGCCCACCTCCATGAGTGAATCTCTAAACAACTCTCTCCCAAAAGTGGCCTCTCCTGCACCTCCGTCGGGTACAGGAATTCCCAAATTCTCCGTCCAATTAGCACAACCACAACATTCACCGCTCTCTGGCACCTTGGGCATTCGGTGAAAACACGGCAAGACCAGGGGCAAATTGGCCACCGAAAGCAAAAAATGGCCATAAACCTTCCCATAAATTTGTTCATTGTATTGACTGGTAAGATTGACTGCTACTTGGGCCACGATGTTCTCGCAGCAATTTTGTGTCCCCAGTTGTTGGCCCTCACCTTGTGGCTATAGCAGCTGGTAGTCCAAGGTAAAGGTCCAGCACCTGGACAGATTTTTTGTGGGTTCCCCAAGCCTTCAATAAATTTGCAGCTCAATTCAATGGAGTTTCCTGGTTCCCTTAATAGGTGGTAGGCAGGATAGAATCACCCATTGATCAATGACTAGTATTACTTTTGTGACTATGTTATTCTTGTTGTTGTTGTTGTTGTTGTTGCTGCTGCTGTTGTTGTTGTTGTTGCTGCTGCTGCTGGTGGTGGTGGTGGTGGTGGCTGCTGCTGGTGATGGTGGTGATGTGCATGGTACCATTGGTGGTTAAGCGGAAACATTCAACGGATCAGGCTGCAAACAAATAGTGCCATTGAGAGGCCAGCAAAGGTGTCAATACCACATCTTGCCAACCATCCATCTCCATTCATATCATGGTCTACTTATCCAGCTGCCAATCAATGTCTATGTTGTGAGCAATCTTCAACTCTGATACTTACCTGACACCCTCAAGGGAGATTCTGACGAGGCACAAGCAAACATGTCATGCATGCTAGGGCAGTCAATGAGGCCCTCATAAGGTGGTGGACTGCGATAGCTATTGCCACTCCAAACGCAAAGTTGATATGCTGTCCAACTGCCAATGTAGTGACCACACCTCAAAATCCACAGTCACCCAACAAAACTGCTTGAGTTCTGGGGTGGCCCTTCTTTTGGGCCAGGGGTTAGAAATTTAGATTCATATAGATTCATATTCATTATAATTATAAACATAATAGCATAATCACATTTAAGGTGCTTCATCCTCATCAAATGCATCCCAGGTGGCTCCATGGTAATCTCCGTGGTGGGCCGATACACTTGGCTAACGGGATCCCAGATCGTTTTCCCAACTTGACCACAAACCTTGGGCGGTTTGTAACCCAAGGGTCGTTGGAGGATAAAGGTGGAAAATTGGATGCTAATCAAGTAAAAACTGATTGGGACTGGGAGCTTTGTCCAAATTTCTCTCTAAGGCCAACTGATAGATTTGTTGACCAGAAAATGTGGATGCATGGTCAAAGAAGCATCGGAAACACATCTTGACGACATAATTGGCGGTCATTCGCCTTCGCCAAATACCCAGAGCTGGGCCAAACAAATCACTGGGATCCTGGCAATACCGAAACCAGTGCAATCGGCATGCCTGGTGCAACTCCCATATCCACCATCAACTTGCGTGAGAAGCGGAGTAATGTCATCCTTGGCCGTAGTTGAGCACTGGAAATTTTCTCACTTACCATTGGGACAAACTGAACGGCATTTATATAACTGCGGTTCACTTTTGGGCTCCATATCTTGAATTTTTAGACATGAGCATGGTCACTTTTGCACAACTGCTGAGGAAAATCTCTTCTCCAAGTCGCAACCTCTGCTTGCCTCAACTTCTTCGCAAATTCCCAGCTGCATGGTGACAAGCGCCTCATTTGTTGGAAAGGATTGAAAGTGTCTCTTTGACACAACAACCACTACAACAACAACAACAACAACAACAACAACAACAACAACAACAACAACAACAACAACAACAACAACAACAACAACAACAACAACAGCAACCACAACAACAACAACAACAACAAGAACAACAAGAACAACAAGAAAGAACAAAGCATCTTTTTTCAGGTGACTGGTCTGGTTGAGCAGTTGCTCCAGCAGCACCACAGTTGTAACCACGTTGACTAGCAGCATTACCTGACACGGATGATGCTGGTGGCATTCTGGCCAAATCCCCAAGTGATTTGCAAAATTCCCATGAAATGATGTTTTTTCATAGGATTTTGACCATCCAGCCTTCACCAAGAAGGCTAACAGTAACCGTTGGTTAAGATCTCTACCAGATTTGTTAGTTGAGTGACTTCCAGAAGCCCCAAAACCCAAAAGGAAAGGACCGTCTCCCTACTCCCAACCATCCATTTGCTGGTTAGTTTCAGGGAGGATATATGCATTGTACATGTCTATTATACAGTACTACATACCTGCACCCACCTGAGATATATGAAACACTGAAAAACAAATGGTACAAAGTATCTATCAACTGGTTAGCCGGATTTCTGAACCATCAACAGTTTTATCATTCTTAGCAATGCATTATTTTTGAACATGACAATCTCCACAACGACCGGCACCTTCATAGACTTGCCGGAAGGAGCCATCGGGTTTCATCCTGAGATTCTGCGAGACTAGGATTGCTTAAATGTTGTCATCAAAGGTTGGCCTTGTTTTAAGAAAGGAATCAAGATATCCAAGCATCTCAATCCCAATATTGAAGCCATTGATGATGGAGATATCATAGAAGTCAGCACCGTGTGGGACAAATGTGAACTCCACAGCTGTCGCCACACCATTGAGGCCCTTCCCAAACAAGTTGCAAAAAGAAAAGATGCAAGCCCGCCCCTTTGGGCACACTTTTGGAAACGTAAGCATTAGCAAAAAGGACCAGCAGTGGTTGTCAACGTTTGGGGAGACGAATCACGCGGGAATGATGTCTTAAAGAGACATGTCATGATAGTCTTACCTGCCTGATATGTTGGACATCGCTCGAATCCGTTGCAGATTGCAGAGGACGGTAAGCCACCATCGCTCACATTTGGGTAGAACTCAGTACCCAACGAAGTGAGAAAGACATCTGAAACCTACACCCGGACCCCTATCTACCTGTCTGCACGGTGTCTATACTTCTGCCGGTAAATTAACAAACAGGCACTTACCTGTGTATCGGACACAAACTTCTTCGTGATGCGTAGCCAGGTCCGAGGATAGATTGCTTACTTGAATGGGGATAGATAGAGGGTGCCTAGACACTCGCTGTCACTAGCACACATATACGCCACAATGAATGCAGAGAGCTTTTTCGACTGATAGATAATTTCACAACTGTTTAGAGGAATCTACCCTTCTGATGGAACCTAACCTTTTATGATATCCACCCTGCACTGTAGACATTTTTTTCATCACCAAGATACTTCAAGCTTTCCGCTCCAGTCTGCGGTGACGCCATTGCCCTGTTTCACTGGATCCTGATGCCACGAGGAGATTTTGGACGAGAAACCGCAGCCATAAATCAACTTGAAAGTGCCTAATACTCAGAATTGAGCCACAAAAAAAAACCTCCTACTTTCCATTATACTGGTTGGTTAACAGGGATCCTTATAATGGTTTAATATAATCCCTATTTAACTGGGTATAATCCTCTATATAACCCAACCAACCAGGGTCTTTTTCTTGGCTCAAATGGATTTAGCTATGCTTTCACCATCCACATGTTGCCATGTCACATTGGGCGTAAAAAGCTGAACAACTGCTCCAGCCGGGATCGTCCAACCTGCAACTGCTGGAAGCTTGCCTACCCTCGAGATGCCAATTAGTGATGGCTACCAGGTTGTGCGTTTCAGCAGGATGTGAAAACAAATTCCAACAATTTTGAAGTTTTGTGATTGGTCCTTAACAAGGGACAAATCATAAACCTGGAAAGTCTTCAGGTTTATGCCAGAGTAATCTGTGATGTTCCAAATGGGTCCACCGGGTCTCGCCGAGGCCTGTGGAAAGTTTTGGCATATCGAAGTAGCACTGCCTTAGTCCAGCTACAAAACCATAACGAAAAACACGAAGAATCACTGGGTGTCTTTGGTTTATATCTATCTCCATCCAACGTTGGGGGATGGATTTTGGTGATTTGGCACCTTCATGATGCGTTTCCTTGGCTGACGCGCTGTTTCAGTCGGTCGCGAAATGTTTCATCAGCCAAAGGCAGTCTGTCAATTTTTGAGGATGAGCACTAAAAAGCCCATCTTTGGGTGGGGGAAAAACCGTATAAAACGGGGTGACGTGTGTTGAATGTTGCCTGTTCTGGTTTTACGTTTGTTTTCAATGTTTGTTTCTTGCCTTTCACAGGGATGGGGAAGGAGGGGGATGAAGGTATGCCGCTAGAGTTGTTTTTCTGTGTTTGTTGTTATTCTATGTTGTAATGTTCTTTCAATGCTTGGGGTAGGGATCGATGTTTCTTTACACCACTGTTTTATTTGATTTTCCTTCGCTCTGATACAGTGCAAAGTTCCTTTCTCTCTTCCTCTAAATCTTCGTGCCACGTTAGTTAATCAATGTGGTTTTCGGGATTGTGTTTTTCTTGAAACCCATAATCTTTTAGATAAGGTTGATAAATTGTTTTCGAAGCCATTATACAAAAATTTGAAAAAGGTACATAACTTATTGTGCTTGTTGCTTTTTCCCAAATATATGGTAGAAATGGTGTTTCACCCATTTTTTGGGTTGCGGTTGCCTTCTCTTTCCCTTGATGAAAATAGCACAGCTTGAGTATCTGAGTATGGCTTTGAAAAGGGGATCCATTGAGACTGAAATTTTCTGCACCAAGTTGCTCGGTGTTTGGATTACAAGTCAGGCCCTTTGGGCATCCAGAAGCACAAGGAATTTCCTTAAATGCCCAGAAGGACATCCCGCTGCGGAGGGGATGAAAAAAACAGGTGTCATTGCTATGTTGTTGACGAGTCAGCAAATGAGACGCCCAGCGTGACCAAAAGCTGCTAGCTTGCTAGGTGCTGCTTTGAATTTATAAAGGAATCGATCTAACAAACAGCAGTCGAACACCGGCAGAGTCTGTGAAAGAAAAACACAGTTACCCAGAAAGCAGTACCTCGTAGTGACCGAAACCAAGCATCAGTGTTTCCACCGGTGGTATGCATCACCATGGGTCGTTGACATTGATTGATGATATGAAGCCGTCGACCTTGATGTTCTTCCGCTTCCGCAAGTGCAGCCGGGATTGCTTTGGTAGTTACCTGGGTCAAGAAACATCGAGCTGGTCGCTACCTGGCATGTGTCTCCTTCAAGAGGCTAAGTCCAGCACTTTCTGAATGAAGGTCGATCCGCCTTAGCGATTTGGAGAAAAGTTTCCGATTTTTTAGCCGCCAACATTTTTAGCTGACCAGCTTTCGTTCAGGCAAGCAGCATGTCTTGCTAGCTTCCGCCCAAGCAACTGCTTGGAAAAAGGCCACTATTGGAAGCATGCTGAACAAGCAAGCTGATAAAGCCAATTGTTTCACCTGATATCACCCTTGATGTTTTTGCTTCATCTCAGGAGTTGCCAGTTACATGATGACCAAATGATGGATTGGTTTCACAGTTTCTAAAGATGGTGATGTGTCTAGCATCAAATGTCTGAGTTGTCCAAACAGCTCATTTCAGGATTTCCAAACCCACTTTTGTACTATGCACTGGACTCAGGACTACTAGCGAATCAAATGGCTACAGCGAAATCATCCCAAGTTGTTCTCATGTCAAGCACTAGGAAGGAAAAAGACAGCACACAATCTCTTGGAAGCAAAAACAAACAACATAGGCTTTGGTCAATATATACCTTCCACCATAGAACTGTCAAACAGCCCGTGTCAGCATGAATCCATGGTACCCCCAGCCTATGAGGTTGCCAAGAATCACATTCTTTGGCTGTGCACCAGGGCTATACCAAGTGCTAAACACCTCACAGGCTTGCCATTCAAAGGATTCTCCTTTGGCCGTTAAGGCTGTCAAGGGCATTGGCTTGACATAAGAGGAAGAAAGCAGACTTGATACACTCACTTTCAACTGTTGCCTTGACAAAAAGTAGCCACCGACCCTAGGATACACCCCAACAAAATCACACATTCATTTGAGCACCTGAATTGCACTTGCTCCCCAGGCAGGTGTTGAGCGTACCAGTGGTACCTTCACGTAAACATGGTAAGTGTTGCAGTTCCACTGGCTGCAACTCCAAAACAGCGGCTGATTGATGCCATTTTCCACGCCTGATTGACATTGCCTCAGTAACAAAATGCTTCAGATCGCAAGGCGATTTGACACTCAAATAGAAACGTGAAAGAGGGAGTAGACCTATAAAAGTCATTTATGCAAATTCCAGCAAAATCGTAGCTTTGAAGCTAAAGTCATGGATTTTGAAAAAGCCTTGCTTTGCAAGACGTTCCATTGGACGCACCCGAACGGCACGGGCCCGCGGCAGCACACAAAAACCTGATTCCCTGAAAATCAAAGAGCACACCTAAAATATTCACGGTTTTCTTGGAATTCCAATTTGCAGCCCCAAAATCTGCTTCCCAGTTGCTCAACCCGCGCATCAAGTGCTCTTGCAAGATTCCCAGCAACGACGTGCAAAGAAAGCATCCAAGAAAGCTAAAGCCTAGGAAAGCAGCAAGTTTTCATAGACTTTTCTCCAGACAACTTGGTTCTGGGGATTTCACTTGTGCAAGGACACTATGCCAGGGTTGCAGAAAGAGCCCGACTCAAGCATGATCATCTGAGCTGCCAACAAGCATGAACGATACCCTCACCTTCTTCAGCAGCTTCATTGGCGCCTAGCAGACTTTTAGATAGAAAATGATCAAACGTGAACAGGGCCCACACTTTTGAGACTATTCATGTGTGTCATGGAGACGCTCATTGGCCAACATTCATTTCATTGCGAAAAAGTCATAGAGCCATTGATTCTCTAACTGTTGGATAAGTGCCCAAACATAACATCATAGAATTATTCTGGTTCTAGTAATAATACAACCCCCTGGAAGTCAATATATACCTGGTATATAAGCGGTATATGCTGCCATTCCGGTGATCATATACTAGCTACCACCTTATACAAGAACCTAAAAAATCTGTTGATCACACCAACCCCCCCCCTTGACTCTGAGAATCTGAGACCACCTTCAAGCTTTTCTGCATAGCAGGCCCACCAATCAGAGAAGTTCGCCTCATGCGCATCAATCAACGCACTCAGGGCATCGGAGTATCTTCACGGCTGCATGGAAACGACTGCCACCACTGCAGCCACCCATGTACTGGGCCCTTTGCGTGTGACCACAAGATGGGCCTTTGAAGCAGGAGTCAAACAAATATTCTGCTGCTTGGTGATGCGACTTGCAAAAGATGCAAAAGATGCAAAAAAACACAAGTAAGACACAGGACGACAGAAAAGGGATGGAACGAAACAATGCTAGTGATTTTCAAGATTCCTCAACAGCTCCAGGAGCCTTTGGAACTGCAAAACGCCAAATGATTGTTTTTTTGCATGCTACCGATCTGCATGTCGAATTATAGAACCGTAGAATGTAATTAGATAAGATATATGCAAACATATCAAATACACAGTACACAGTATGTATATAATAGTGCTGTTGTATCCCTGGTCTATACAAAGCGTTTTTAAGTACTTTGGAACTCATTCGTTTCTCCCTTGAAAAAGCCGAAAAGCCCAATCATCCCAATCGGCCTTTTCCGTGTGCTGGCAATCACCTCCGTGCGGATGGGCTGTTCGGCCAAATCCAGCTGCAAGCTCATGACTAGCTGAAAAGCTGAAAAGCTGAAACTTGAATGTTGCAGTGGCTGCTTGTCTACTTTGGATATTAGGGCTTTTCTACATGATCAGAAAAATTGAAACTTTTGCATCTTTTTGTTGTAGCTTGTGACCCTGGCTCAAAGCTCAAACTGCCTAGAGTGTTGATGGACCAATGCCAGGATCGAAATGAAGGCAAGATCCCTGCTATAGTGTTTGGATGAAGGCTGTGCGGAGTTTCTGTTCCTCTTGCATCATTGAATTCTTGAGCACAGAGTGTTCACGAAAAGTAAAATTTCAACAAAACCAAGGCCGAATCTCAAGTGCTTTTCTGTCCATCCCTGCCAGCAACAGCCCGGTTTTCTCACTTTGCTACCAGCGTTAGCGTTAAAGTGCCTGCAAACACAGATTCCAAAGCCAAACATCCAGAGGCATCTCTGTTTCTCAGTTTGGTTCGAAAAAGACAATCTTACACCTTTGCCACACAAAGAGGGTATATCGTTCATCCAAACAAAAGTGCAAAAGGGCCTTTGTCAGTTCTTGTTTGGGACTTCAAACAATCCTTGAGATCTGTAGCAAGGTAGCAAGTCCAAATGTCAAACATTACCCTCCACAGTGCGCCTGCTCTACGCGAGAACTTGGCCTTATCAAGAACTTGTGATGTGGAAAACCTCCGTTTTTTTCCGTTAAAAAGGCAACAACAAAAAAGCAACCTTGAGTCGAGTCAAGTTGCTGCTGGCTCTTGGGGTTGCACATCAAAGGGTAAAGTCACCTGAGAGACACCGGGCGAACCCTTGTGTTTCGACCCCATCACAAAGACAAGGCTGAATTCGTTGAATTGGTGCCTTTCTCGCATGGAATGATTCAACCCAAAAATGGCAAACGATGAGTCGTTTCAGATTGGGACAGAGGTTGACTGCCAAGAAAACTCAGTTTTTAAATAGATCACAATGATCACACTTGAATTTGGCCATTGTATGTAACAAGTCATCTGTCAGCTTTGCACCTATGGCGGATGAGCCATATCTGGACTGAGAGAGTGACAAGGAGTCTGATACTAAGGCGGCATCAAGAATGTCAAAGAAAATTCTATCTAAAATCAAAAAATGTTTCAACCTATAGATAGCTGAGTGTATGACTTCCTTCTCTGGCCAACTACCTGAAAGACTTGCTAGTCTCACAATTTTTGTGCCCACATCCAGAAGTGCATCTTGCGGTGAAAGGCCATCCTGGTCGGGTCAATAACTTACATGATACATAGATCATAGATCCTATAGATCCTATAGCCTAAATCTAGTTCAGTTGGTAAATAACACTGATTGATTGATTGATTGATTGATTGATTGATTGATTGATTGATTGATTGATTGATTGATTGATTGATTGATTGATTGATTGATTGATTGATTGATTGATTCATTGGTTGGTTGGTTGGTTGTGTGTGTGTGTGTGTGTGTGTGTGTGTGTGTGTGTGTGTGTGTGTGTGTGTTGGTTGGTTGGTTGGTTGGCTTTATCTATCCCATTCTATCACAATAGATCATCACAGCGAACATATAGTGGACCACCTTGAACCATCTTTAACATACCTGCATGAAGTACAGAACCAAATCATCTAGGCTACGGCTACCACACCTTCAATGGACTTTGATGAAATCTTCAACAACTCTTCCCACCTTCGTGAAGACCAAACACACCTGTTGACCAGACACTTCCAGCTTGACATTAGGAGGGCTACCACAGTCGCCGCTGCCGGTCACAGCATCAACCTCTGCAGTGTTCACAGGTTCCGGAGCAACCCCTTGAGGTTCAGGTAATTTTGGAGGAAGAGTCTTCACATCTGGATGCTGAGAGTTTCTCTTCACATCCGTGCCATCCGGGTCCGGCTTCTCTTGGACCCTCATCTCTTCCACTTCTGGAGTTTCTTCTCTTTGCAAATGCGCCGAAAAAATCCGCTTCAACACATCCTCCGCCTTCCGCTTCATCAACGCATCGCTGCCTTGTATGTCCAGCAATCGAAAGTCCGTGCGCCGACACAGAGACGGACCACCCACTTCCCAAGAAACCGTGAAGCGCGCAGCGGGGATGCCGGCCTGCGCCACCACATCCAAGAGACATCTGTCAGAGAATCCCAGTCAAAAAAAACAGACGACCCGAAGGCTTCATGAATTTGAAGAATGAAAAATTGAATTTGAATAACAAAATGAAAAAAACAAATGACAAATGAAAAAAAACACAGAATCATTTCATTCCAAAACGTATGGGCGTTTTGAAGTAGCAGAAACTGCCCATGTTTTTTTTAATCGGTCAGGTCGGTCAGGTCGCCTCCAACATCCAAGCTTCAGCTGCTGCGGCACGTCGTTGGGCGACATCATCTGACTCACGGTCCTGGTTGTTGGAGGTGTTTTTCCCTTTCCCATCAATCCAAACTTGTTCCTTAAAAACCTGGGAATTCACTGATTTTCACTGAATCATCCAAACATCAAGAAAGCTCCATTTTTCGGGGTGTTGCTAATCTTAAACACAGATGCTTTGTAAAAAAAAATTAAAAAGACGACAAGTTTTCGGAGCCCAAATCGCGCCTCACAATGACCAACAATCTCCAAACGGCGATGGATTCCTCTTGGCTCCATCAAAGTCTTGACGAGGGATTGGAGTATGGCCTCTTGAGTAGAAGGTATTTCAACTTCTTCCAGACGGTATTGAAGAGATTTCTGCCCAGTGATCTCCAACTGCACAGTCTCACTTTTGGTATCTGTCTGATGGCCCACCAATTCATCTCCAGGATCAATACCTTTCTCGGCCAGGCCTGATGCTTTGTTTGTTGACACGTTTCCAGGCCGATTCTGAGCTGCAAAGTCAGCAGCGGCTTGCTCAGAGCGAACAGCTTCACGCAACTTACGACGCAGCTGAGCTACCTTCTTTTCCTGTTCCCCTACAGCTTCTGCAGCTTTCTCCCGCTTCTCCTTTAATTCTGGAAGCTCTACAATTTCCCATGTCTTGTTGCTTGTTCGTTCAACAAGAGGCGTCAACAAATTGCTGACCCAGTCGAAGAGAACGACACAATTTGGATCATGTTCCAGAATATCTGCACGCGTCACGGGTGGATCTCCACCTAAAATTCGCTGCTTCACATGTCGTGCCAGGCGCTCATTGAAGGGACTTCTCTGCATGGCTGCGAGAATCTCTTTCATTGGGCCATCCTGACGCATGGCTAAAAGGATCACGCCATTTCTGATTCCACATCTTCAAAGTCAACAAAGATGCGAGACGTATCAAGACATCAGTTGGTAGTCATACCTAATCACACTATGATCATTATCATTACTAAAAATGTTCAATCTAAAAGTCATGAATATTACTCTCGGTTGGTCAAAGCAGTCCTTTTTTTGGTTTGCTCCCTTCTCCTTCCTCAGGAGGAGTTGTAGGTTTCGCCATGGAACTCTTGATGGTAATGAATGATCCCCCAAATCCACCAAGAAGGGAGCCTGGCCAAGTTGAAAACATCTGAGATAGCAGAATTTATGGAGCTAATCTGTCTGATAACTGTGGCCTCCAAGAGTAGCATTACTGCGACAGCAAGCCTCGAATTTCTTGCAGGACGGAGCCATGATTCAATGATATTCAGAAAGGGCACTGGCGATTTCAAGGACAAGCAAGGACATGGTCAAAATACATTTTTCTCAAAAATGAAGGGAATCCAGCTGCCTATGAAGCATGGACGGAGGCTCCTCATGCAGGGCCAAGGCCTTGCGCAAATTCACATCACATGGATGTTTTTGGATATCCGAATCGTTTCCCCTCCAGCTTGGAATGACGAAAAATTCGACATCGATGGGGTTTCAGCCAACCTTCATAGCCACCTCATCGGGAGCTTCACTGGGCAAGTCTACAGCAGGAGGTTCAGCCTGAAATCTAAGCAAAACAAAGCTCAAAGGTAGATACAGCAAAGCAACATAAGGATAAAAAATGATATTTCATGTGGAAATTATCCACAAGCTAATAATCTGATTGGCTTTGTACACTGTACCAGGGTCTTCATACCACCTTCTTCAATCACTTCCGTACCCATTGTGGCCCCCTTTCTACAAGCTGAGTCACTGTAGAACTCTCCAACTGCAGACGATGCTGTCTAAGACATCGAAGTTGCTCCTACCAGTCGAACTGTGAAACAGAGCCCCGCAACACAAGAATCAGTTTCATCACAAAAGAAGTTTTTGTATATGTCCCCACTACTATACTGATTCATTCATCCAAACCAGCATGCACTTCAGGTTAACGTAACTTTAAGATGATCTTAAATCTCACAGCATCGTCACCAAGTCTTGTTTTTTCGGCCAACGACTTGATAAGGTTGGCAATGCATTGCTTTGCGGTGCGCCACAAACAAGTGCCTCTTCCAACTCCAAAGAAGACCGCAAAACTGCAAGATGCTCAGATTCTCCTCCCAACGTTTTATTACATGGTCGTTGAACACACCAACTTCGAAAAACCGACAGTGAACACGTGTTTCATTTCATGCGATGTTGAAAGATATACATATATATATATATATGCATATGTATATATTATGTGCAATCTGAACCCTGCTGGGAACAACAAAACGACTCTAACTGAGAACAAACCGCTGGGTGTGCCCCTTGCATGCCGTTTATCCAAGTTTCCCCATGCCTCCATAGCCTGCCTGAATTCATGAATTGCAAGGGCATCAAAAACAAACATTGAACACATTCTAGTTGGTGATTTCAACCCACCTGAAAAATATTAGTCAAAGTGGATCATTTCTCTAGGCAGGGATGAAAATAGAAATTGAAACCACCACCCAGACATTGCATGAGATGCATTTAATCAAAGCCAAGTGGCCTTGTCCAAAAACCCCCGTTGCATCTTGCTTCAGAACAATGGAAAGTTAGTGTGTTTTTGCATTGTTGGTTTCAGGATTTTCTCCCTGTAACTGTTGCGCTGCTTCGCCGAACAAACGATTCTCAACATTGATTTTCAGAACGATTCAACTGTGGGATCTGGGGTACCAACTGTGGGATCTGGGATAAAAGTTCTTCTGACGTGATTCCACATCTTGCAGTGACAAATCTCACCTGTGGACATGAAAAGCTGCCACATGCAACAATCAAATTGAAACAAAAAAACATCCCAAACACCGCCAAACTGCAACTTAGATCATTATTTCGAATTTCAAACTATTTTTTTGAATGGATAAACATTACACAACCAACATTGGAATTCGTCCGCTTCCACATTTGTTGTTTTTTTTTTAATTGTTCAAACTCGTTATTTACCGGCTTCGAAATGTTTCATTTGTGTGACAACAATTCCAAGTTCGGAACTGGTTACCAACCGATTTGCAAGCACCCAAGTTCATGGTTGAGTTGTTGTAAAAATCAGTTGTGTGTGACACAAGTGCCTTGAAATCGGGTGTCAAGTAGTCATGAACTGGTTTGGAATTGAAGTTGCCCACATGACTCACGCCGCACAAAGAGCTTTGAAACATGCCACGTTCAATTGGTAAATGGAATCATCGTATTTAAATTGTATTGTTTCATTGCATGCTGAGAGTCCGAACAAGTTTCCCAAAACATCATTCATCTTGGACATGGTTTGTTTGATGAAGAAATCCTCCCATGCCTCAATATGCTCCTGTGTGTGCGGTCAGCATCTTTGAATGGCAATCACAAGAAAAGTGCCAACTGAAGAAGAATTGTATTCCCAACAGAACATCACATGGAGAATTACGTGCCTTTACCGTGTGTGCAAGTTCAATTGATTTCGCCATCCCCTCTCCCATTCAAACGGTGAATAACACTAAGGTCACAAAACGCACATAGCCTCTTTTCCACTTGCACGTTAGATTTTTACTTCCAATAAGTGCCCAGCGAGGGCAATTGATTTGTTGCATTTTCCCCACCTGTCAGGTGAGGGCTGTTAGATTTTATGTGAGTTCTGTCCTCCTTCTTCTCCTTCTTCTCCTTCTTCTCCTTCTTCTCCTCCTTCTCCTTCTTCTCCTTCTTCTCCTTCTTCTCCTTCTTCTCCTTCTTCTCCTTCTTCTCCTTCTTCTCCTTCTTCTCCTTCTTCTCCTTCTTCTCCTTCTTCTTCTTTTGTCCTTTTGTCCTTCTTTCTCCTTCTTTCTCCTTCTTTCTCCTTCTTTCTCCTTCTTTCTCCTTCTTTCTCCTTCTTTCTCCTTCTTCTCCTTCTTCTCCTTCTTCTCCTTCTTCTCCTTCT
>DF240071.1:0-12626 GCA_000507305.1 Breviolum minutum Mf 1.05b.01 | reverse complement strand
CCTTCACTTCTCCTTCACTTCTCCTTCACTTCTCCTTCACTTCTCCTTCACTTCTCCTTCACTTCTCCTTCACTTCTCCTTCACTTCTCCTTCACTTCTCCTTCACTTCTCCTTCACTTCTCCTTCTTTTCTCCTTCTTTTCTCCTTCTTTTCTCCTTCTTTCTTCTTCTTTCTCCTTCTTTCTCCTTCTTTCTCCTTCTTTTCTCCTTCTTTTCTTCTTCTAACCGCGATCGTTTGAGTTCAGCGTTCCGCGCCGGACCTCAACCGCAATCAGTGGCCAGTGTTCCGCACCGGACCTCAACCGCAATCCAGTGAGTTCAGTGTTCTGCGCCGGACCTCAACCGCGATCATGTGAGGAGATGTGTCAGAAAGAATGTCAGAAGATATGTCAGATATGTCAGAAAGAATGTCAGAAAGAATGTTGAAAGATATGTCAGAAAGAACGCAAAAGATATGTCAGAAAGAATGCAAAAGATATATCAGAAAAATGTTAAAAGATATGTCAGAAAGAATGTTAGAAGATATGTCAGAAAGATATGTCAGAGAATGCCGGAAAGAATGTCAAAAGATATGTCAGAAAGAACGTCAGAAAATATGTCAGAAAGAATGTTATGTCAGAAAGAATGTTAAAGGAATGCAAGAAAGAATGTCAACAAATTTAGGAAGAATGTCAGAAAGAATGTCAGAAGATATGTAAGAAAGAATGTTGAAGATATGTCAAAAAGAATGTCGAAAGATATGTCAGAAAATGGTAAAATGTATGTCAAAAAGATGTCAGAAGATATGTCAGAAAGAATGTCAAAAGATATGTCAGAACATGTGTTTTTTTTGGCTGCCAGCTGCTAGGGTACGTGTTCTTTTTTTTGAACTCCTGCCGTGCGCGCTCGAGGCTCAGCCGGTCATCAAAACGTATTGTTTTTGATTGACTATTCCCACATCTTGGAGAATAGGCGAGAGCAAAAAGCCAGGTGTCTCCCAAAACAACACCAAACACAACCAAAAACGCCCAAAAATAAAACAAGAATCCCAAAAAAAAAATTGAGGAAACTAGGTGAGATAGAAAAGTCCATAAGCCGCCAAAGTCTTGAAGTCTCTGTAGGTGGTGGTCCTGTCTCATCCTGGCTCACCCTTCAATGACTGCTAGGGTGCGTGTTCCGGGCGGTTTTGCCCTTCACATGGGCTCCAACTTAGCTCTTCCTACCCTGTAAATTCTGCTGGAAGGGGAAGCGGTCATTGCGGCGAATCATCCTGTGTGGCGTCCATTGCGGAGCGCCCCCCTTGCACCAACCTGCTTCCTTTCCGCCCTCTTGCGCGGTCGGCCCGCCGCGATGAATCCACAAGTGATTCCCATCCAAGTTGCTTACAACCACACAAAAGGACAATTCCACATTCGTAAAATGCATTGGCCAGAACAATACTGTAACGATAATCAAACAAATTCAAAAAACAAATTCATTCTCCGGAAGAGTGCGTCAGAAACGAAACAGTGCACGTAAAAAGAAGAATCGACGCAGAGAAGCTGTGGAGTTCGAGATACCAATAAATTATGTCATAATGACGAATTTGATTCCACCTCATACACATGTTCGCACATTAAGAACACCTACGTCAGAGAAGTAGAAACAAACAACCAACAAAACGCCAGACAAAGGATATCCAAAAACTGAGCTTCACAAATATTCAAAGTGGTCTTGCAGACTTCGATGGTGTACTCCTTGTACGGCATCCGGAAAGGCGGCTGGACTCCTCTGGATGTCAAGTTGCTTTACTGTGAAAACCACGTAAGAGAATTACGGACCTTTTTCACTGTCGTTCTTGAGCCAAACATCCACACGTTTAGTGTGCTCAGTGAAACTCTTCAAGACTTCCTCAAGTCTAAGCTTTGCTAAACTCCAGCAAACTCTCTTCTAAACACAGAGCTACGCAGTCTAAACAGAACCTAAACTGGTTCTCTTCTAAAGCAAACACAGTGGCTGTCTATTCTCTCCAAGTTCTACAAGTAAGCATTCATCTTATGCGCCAAGTTTAAATTATAACAATATAATTTAAACAAGCGATATACAGTGTAAGTATAAGTAACTAAGTTTAATTCAGTATATTCTATTATATATTACTTTTTCACTGCCGGATTTATTATTTGTTGTTGTTGGTTGCATCCAACTAGGTCAGTCTTTGACCTGATGGATTTGTCACCCCCCTCATCCAAGGCCAGCGGAAGCAACAGCTGAAAAAGATTTGTCTTTTTTTTTAAGCAACAAAGAGATGAAGTTTAGTTGAGTTAAGTTGATGGATGAGGAATCTGCGAACGCACACCGCAAGAGCCTGAGGTGATATCGACCGAATGCCTGGATCTTGTTTAGGCGCTTTAGGTTGTGGGTGGGAGGGTTTTTTCAAGAATAAAGCAAAGCCCCATAAAATAGATGAATGCTTACTTGAGCCAAAATGTGA
The DNA here is from genome assembly GCA_000507305.1 of Breviolum minutum Mf 1.05b.01. NCBI lineage: Eukaryota > Dinophyceae > Suessiales > Symbiodiniaceae > Breviolum > Breviolum minutum. The sequence goes on along the minus strand of DF240071.1, from coordinate 10,178 downwards.
CATACGATGAAATGTCACATTGTAAAACATTAGTGAACAAGTACACTATACGTTCTACAAGTAAGCATTCATCTTATGCGCCAAGTTTAAATTATAACAATATAATTTAAACAAGCGATATACAGTGTAAGTATAAGTAACTAAGTTTAATTCAGTATATTCTATTATATATTACTTTTTCACTGCCGGATTTATTATTTGTTGTTGTTGGTTGCATCCAACTAGGTCAGTCTTTGACCTGATGGATTTGTCACCCCCTTGAAGAAAGAACTATCAGGGAAAAGACATATGACCCGCCAATCAACCCCTCTTAAAGTTGTGGGGAATATGTCCGGCAGTGAAATCCTATCCAGGCAATGGCCAACTCACGGAACTATTTGGAGGATGAATAGTGATTTCCGATTTTGGGAACCACAACGACGCAAGTGAAAACTCAACACGATCTGATGGTGAAAAACCATACGGCGGAAGTGAGATCATATCCCACCGGCTCAAAGCATCAGCATACTCATTTGAAGGCCCAGAAATATGTGTAGCATCCAGTTCCGCAAAACATGATGCACATAGCAAACTGAGTCGCTCCAAGAAAATACATAGGGGATATGCTGTAGTGAAAAGTTTATTCACACCGGACTCTGCACCAGAATTGTCACTCCAAGATGAAATACGGATGTTGAAACGTTGAGATGGCCACATGCGGGATGCCAAATATAAAAGAGCCAGTTGTGCGAGAGCCTCATAACATGATATGTCACGTTGCATATCGTGTGAAATCTTGACACCTAGTGATTCAAAATCAGTAGGATTCCAGCGCTGCGAGAACCAAATGAAACGACCACCTGGTGATTTGAGGTAACCACCAATCTGACACATAGGGCCTGAGGCACAGGCATCTGCTGCAGCTTCACCTTGCCATGGAATCATTGGATATAGTGATCGGATCGGAGGTGAATGTTTCAGCCAGTGTTGAAATGTATGCAATACACGTTTGCTGTCCAAGGATATATTGCGGCGGCTGGATGTAGGATCCATCACTCGAATCCAGATGCGTTTCTCCGTCAAACGAGCATTTTGAACGTCCTGCAGAGTCTTCACAGGTTGATGTCGAATGGATATCAGTTTACTACCTTCCGGGATAGCAGTTCCTGCTGGACGAGATGAAAATACCAATGCATCTGTAAGGCAAGAAACTGTAATTGGCCAAAACCCCGGATCGACAGAATATTGTGTGCCTGGAGGTTTGTGCAGATCATTGAATAAATAGTGCAAACTGGATCGCATCTGCGGAAAAATTTGAGTGATCCAGAGTGCAAGGCCCAGAAATTTCTCGAGAGTCTTTTTGGAAATGCGAGGATGGTCCAACATCTGAGAAATCAAATCCAAGAGTTTTGTTCGTTTACGTTCTTGCAAGTAGATGGCACCGATGCTAAAATTGAAACGCCAACCAATCCAGTCAATAGCACAATGCAAGTCGGCTTTGCGCCAACTAATCGGAAGACCAAATACTTGCATGAGACTGCAAATAAACGAAGCTNAGTGAGAACTCGACACGATCTGATGGTGAAAAACCATACGGCGGAAGTGAGATCATATCCCACCGGCTCAAAGCATCAGCATACTCATTTGAAGGCCCAGAAATATGTGTAGCATCCAGTTCCGCAAAACATGATGCACATAGCAAACTGAGTCGCTCCAAGAAAATACATAGAGGATATGCTGTAGTGAAAAGTTTATTCACACCGGACTTTGCACCAGAATTGTCACTCCAAGATGAAATGCGGATGTTGAAACGTTGAGATGGCCACATGCGGGATGCCAAATATAAAAGAGCCAGTTGTGCGAGAGCTTCATAACATGATATGTCACGTTGCATATCATGTGAAATCTTGACACCTAGTGATTCAAAATCAGTAGGATTCCAGCGCTGCGAGAACCAAATGAAACGACCACCTGGTGATTTGAGGTAACCACCAATCTGACACATAGGGCCTGAGGCACAGGCATCTGCTGCAGCTTCACCTTGCCATGGAATCATTGGATATAGTGATCGGATCGGAGGTGAATGTTTCAGCCAGTGTTGAAATGTATGCAATACACGTTTGCTGTCCAAGGATATATTGCGGCGGCTGGATGTAGGAACCATCACTCGAATCCAGATGCGTTTCTCCGTCAAACGAGCATTTTGAACGTCCTGGAGTCCTGCAGGGTCTTAACAGGTTGATGTCGAATGGATATCAGTTTACTACCTTCCGGGATAGCAGTTCCTGCTGGACGAGATGAAAATACCAATGCATCTGTAAGGCAAGAAACTGTAATTGGCCAAAACCCCGGATCGACAGAATATTGTGTGCCTGGAGGTTTGTGCAGATCATTGAATAAATAGTGCAAACTGGATCGCATCTGCGGAAAAATTTGAGTGATCCAGAGTGCAAGGCCCAGAAATTTCTCGAGAGTCTTTTTGGAAATGCGAGGATGGTCCAACATCTGAGAAATCAAATCCAAGAGTTTTGTTCGTTTACGTTCTTGCAAGTAGATGGCACCGATGCTAAAATTGAAACGCCAACCAATCCAGTCAATAGCACAATGCAAGTCGGCTTTGCGCCAACTAATAGGAAGACCAAATACTTGCATGAGACTGCAAATAAACGAAGCTGTAAGAGGGATCATATCCTTTCTTTGGAGCAGCATAAAATCGTCGACAAAAAGGAAAAGTGCATGGGAAACAAATATCGCCAAATGCAAGAATCGTACCCAAAAAGATCCAAGTCGCCCCCACCAATGGGCAGAAAAGACTGCACCGAAAGGAGCGACTTTATAGAAATACAGCTTGTTGCGATGGCTGAATCCCAAAAGGCCTCTGTGAGATTCTTTGATGACAACTCTTTTATGTGCAGCTTTTACGTCCAATCCAAGTGCAGATAACTCATGGCAGTTGGTCCGCAGAGGGAAAGTACGCAGAACATCCTTTGCAGATGGCATACACTGATGTTCGTTCACGATGCAGTTCCCATTAGTTCCACAGACTGTGGAGTCAACCACCAAGCGTGGAGGACGTGAATCTGTGATTGCAAGGCCCAGTTTGCCAATCGCCAATCCCAAAGGAAAAGCTCGTCGTGCTGCTTCGACCGAACCCTCAAATTCAAAAATCCAGCCTTTGGATAGTTCATCTTGCACAAGCTCGTCCACCAGATCAGGACGGTCTTCTGCAGATTTCCAGTTCTCCAGGTGGATTGAAAGATTGGGTCGTTGTGATGAATCGACTCCGTCGTCTTGCGGTTTGACAGGAAAAACATTGGATGGCGGGATGGGTTCTTCATAGCCAGTGCTAACTCCATCAATCAATGAAGGAAATAATGATGTATCTGGATCATCAATAAATTTGCTGATACAATGCAATGCTTCGAGAAACAGTGGTTGATCATCGCGAACTGACCAAGAATCAGCGGATAGTCCAGGAATATGCTGACATAAAATATTGCGAAGCTCAAACACCAGCTCGTCCGGAATAGGGCAATGTTCGCGTCGTTGCGCAAAATGCGCTAGGACACGTTTGGGCATATCATGTTGAAACAACAGGGGAAAAAATGAATCACGTATTGGCTTAAACAAATTCTGCTGATTGGGGGGTGGAAAACTCCAATCTGGTTTTGAACATGAGACCCCTCCATCTTCCAAAGCAAAAGGTGGATCTTTGAGGTGTTTAACCCGCACCTGACTCAAGGCTGATGATATCGACGACAGCTCAGGACCTGAAGAAATCAAGGGGGCCAAAATCTTGGCCATGGCTGATGCAAGTGCGGAAGGATATTCGGCTGATTGTTTGCTCATGAATGATCCATCAGAGGAACGAGTCCCTGCGATAGAAGTATGTGTATCGGGAGGATGATTGCACATGGATGCCATAGCCGATAGCTCCTGAAATGAGGTGGCAAAAAGCCAATTTTTGTAAATATCCATTCCATAGGCACAGGCTGCGACCAGAACAAGATTGCAACTGCTTTGAAGCATCCAGCGTTGAGCCATGGGTTCTCTCCAGCTCATGGCGCCAGACGGTTGTTCGATGTGAGCATGGCCACCTGCAGTATGAGTAATACAAGCACACTCCGCACATCTGTCGAAAAGGATAGAGCTCTCTTGTAGTTGCATAGCTTCAGATGCAGATAGGCCTTCAATCCCATTCAATTGGTCCGGAGTGCGAAGAGCTCTGGGGCCTCCCGGACGAAGACGTAGGAGAGAATACAATCCACAATTTGGTGCAGTGGCGCAATAGGCAACCAAACCTGTTCCACACAATCGAAGCAGCTGCTCAAAGAACTCATCCTGTAAAAGATTCATTGAACTGTGCAGCAAAATATCAATTGCGAGTACTGTTCGGCCTTGCTGAATAAGGGCAGATGATAGCGGTTTGGACACCCCACTGCAAATATCTAGAAAAATGCGAGTACCAAGCTCGAAAAAAGGAGTCAATTGTTGAATGGATTCATTCGATGGTTGAATGGACAATGTAGCGGCTGTTGAAACTGGTTCCACTGGTGGGTCGTCTCTTGAAGAGGCACCACCTGAATCACTACCTTGAGGTGTGGGAGATTCCTTGACGACAACTTTGTTGTGTTGGATGGGTGAATCTGGGTGAGTGATCTCTGGCGCTGTGATCGCCCCCACACGCTTCACCATTGGATTTGGGATGGGCACACACGTGCAAAAATTTGCAATTGGATCCCATGTTGCAATTGTGGCTTTGAAAACGCATGCAAATGGCTTTCCGTTGGCCTTTGATCCAAGTTTCGGACACCCATCGAGCTCCTTTGGTAGGCTGTTTGCCCTTTCCGCCTTTGGTCTCACCTTTGATGGATTTGCCACTGCCTTTGTATCCTTTGTGGTCCAAGGCAGGGCCCGGCAACACTGGTTTGATCATCTTAACGCGAGGCTGTAACAATGCTGACATGTCTGATCGCTGGACTGTAAATTCATGAAGTGCATCGTTGAGGCTCCAACCCTGGTCCATGCATAGATCGTGAATCAAATGCCACAGGTGCTTGTCTGCAGATTGCGCCTCAACAATCGAAGGTGGCCTCAAGCCACTGTCCGCATCAAGCCTTTGCATGAGGCAACTCATAAATTTCAAAGAGTAAGATCGCAGGCGATGCAGATGAGCCCCCCCTGCCAGGGCCCATGCATAATTATGCAACTCAAACATAGTCCTGATCGTGTTCAAACCCATGTTTTGGTTGGATATCTCAATAGAGGGTGGTTCATCCAAAAGCATCTGATGGAGATGTAGGTTCTCCGACTTGGCAATCTTAGGTGCACGCTGAATCGACTGATCATCTGCTTTGGAAACTGACATGCGGTACTTCCAAGGCACCCACTTGATGTCCTTCTTCTGAACTTGATGGTACACTAACGACAAGAGTCTGGTGCTGGGGCAAGTTTCGTTGGTAAGTACTTCTGAAGGATATGATGACAGGAATGATTGCTTCAATGTAGCTATCACTGAAGAGCTCAATTTAGGAGGGAAAACTTCTGACCAAGAGTTTTCTGATGTCACAGCTTCTGTTGTTTTCGATCCTGAAGCAGCTGAGGATGTGACTGGAACCTCACGGAGCTTGGCCCACAAAGCCCTGATACCACTTTTCTGCAGCAAATCTAACGAGCGGGTCGGCAAAAGCTCATCCCAAACAGATTCAAATCCTTCAGGTGTAGATACTACATGAGCAAAAGAATCAGCTGTCCATCCTGCTGAAACCAGGTCTGAAACAATAGATGGATCAAGACCCACCTGTTGGCCTTTGTTGGATAAGGAATCATCAAATGATTCAGTCTCCATGGTGCCGACGCGATACCAAGAAACAGATTAAATAAACTGTGTGATGTTTTCCGTTCCTATTGCTTCCTTGCTTGAAAATCAATTCACCAAAGACCATGTTCTAGATTTTGCTTAAGAGCCCATTTTGAAAAGAATGCTATCGTTCCCGTTTTGGAGCCTTTCATCTTGATAAGAATACTCCCGTTTTGGAGCCTTTAATCTTGAGAAGAATACTCCCATTTTGGAGCCTCTCATCTTGAGGTCGAATTTCTCTCACTTTTTAGTAGACACGTTTTGATGCTTTCATGCTTTCATTTCTTTTTGTTTTTTTTGATCCAGCTTGGAATAACTGCACTGCATATATGAATTCTCAGATGCCCAATCTGAAGCGGTCGGACAAAAGGAAAAGAAGAAAATAAAAAGAATGTTACACATTGCACTACGCTGAAACTTCTGATTGTTCATGCAAGTGATATCACATGATACTATGTATTTTGCAAACGTTATATATCTGACAAGCTGAGACTTCAAGCAACTGCCACTCAAGCAGAGAAAGCACCAGCGGTGCAGCACAAGCGGTGCAGCTTTTTAATACCACTTCGACCAAAGCTTCATACATCCTTTGCGTCTGCAAAGCTGTTTATCAGATTGGGGCTCCTGCCCAAAGCCAACCCGATCTGGGTTGAGAAACGCTCCACAAGCTGTGCGCCAGTAAAACTGACCATATTGCAAGCCATGGGATTCGGATGTGGTGATCATACAGTGTTGTATGTTTGATGAAAATGCAACCAACGCTTCATCAACCGGAACAATGTCATTGATACCTTTGGTGCATATCTTCTTTGATGCAGGTTCATCATCCGATGATTGAGATTCCGACCCGTCGGAACCAACGTCAGGATGAGAAACCGCCACCGCCTGTTCATTGGATGAAAAATCAAAGAATTTCCATTCGTGCTCTGGAAGTTGCTTGTTGAAACATTCAAGTTTGCTAATCTCAGGTTCACGCACCGGCTGTTGGGATCCTCTGTGTTGAGGGATCGAAAAGCGGAAGCCCTCCTGAACTCCTTTCACTAGCTTGGCCTGAAAAGAGAGTTGAGAAAAAAACATCATCGCGTCCATACAACCGGACACTCTGCGATGCTCCGTGTAACCTGTGGTGCCCTTGCGTCTGCCTCTCCTCAAGCGAAATTTTTGCCGAATCGGCTATTTGAGCACCCCACGATAACATCGTCGTCTTGAGGGAATGAAGCGTGAGATTCAAGGACGGCAAAGGCTGAGAACCTGACTTCCAAGGTAATGAAGCACTCCATCGTAGAAGCTTCAAAGCTCTGGCATATGTCATTGGCTGCAAGGGTTGTACCAAACCCAATGCGTCCATGGCAGGCAAAAGGAAATCAGGGCAAGGCATTGAGAGGTGAGTGGATTGATGCAAATATCCTGAAGCGTCCAGTGACTGAAGCCATTTGAAAGCCCAGCTATGCTCGCCTCTGCTGAGGAATCCGTGACAATGAAACCCAAATGGTTGGCCTGAAGAAGATGTCTTTGTCCTCCAACATGTTCCACGAACTGTCTTGTAGTCAAAAACTATAGATTTCCATGAGACCCTTTGCAGGTCCGAGAAACGAAGCCCAGCAAAAATGCAAGCCAGGAAGCCACCCAGCAAGATAACGTCCCGAGTTGGGCAATTTGATTGCAGTATGCGACGCTCCCATTGGAGAACCACAAATAATGAAAGGGGAAATGCTTCCTTTCGTTCTCGGGGAATTTTTGATTTCAAAAATGAAGAAATCACTGTCCCATAAGCAACCGATTCAAGAGCTGTGATACCTGCTGTCTTAATCATCCATCGAAGTGCCTTGATCGTGGAAATAGATCCGGAGCCTGTTGATTTGTCNAAGCAACAAAGAGATGAAGTTTAGTTGAGTTAAGTTGATGGATGAGGAATCTGCGAACGCACACCGCAAGAGCCTGAGGTGATATCGACCGAATGCCTGGATCTTGTTTAGGCGCTTTAGGTTGTGGGTGGGAGGGTTTTTTCAAGAATAAAGCAAAGCCCCATAAAATAGATGAATGCTTACTTGAGCCAAAATGTGACATACGATGAAATGTCACATTGTAAAACATTAGTGAACAAGTACACTATACGGACCAATAAAAACAAGCAAACAAAACCCAAACAAGCCCCAAAACAACACCAAAAAACACAGCAACCGACCCGTCCCTGACCAATCGGGTATAAGGTGAAACCAGGTGAAACAAGCTCAGGCTCTCACCGCAAACTACAATCCCCGGCTCTCACAACGTCTTCAGCAGGAAATAGTCAAAGGCCGATGCAGTGTGTAGTTACACAATAGCAGTACCATCATCGACTTGCTTCCGTTTTTTTCTCCTCCTCATGGGTACATCTTGCTGACTACGGGTAAATTGCAGAGATATGACTTGTTCTTCCTCTCGAACTTGGGCATACATATTGGTAAACATTCCTTGTTCACCAGGAAACTCTAAAGGTGGAGCAGGCTGGCGTAACTGCCATAGCTGGTTCTGTGCAGTACTCCACATACGCCACGCAATAGGATCACCATCAGTACGAAGTTCCTCTTTCATATCATCTCCAGGCCGATTAGGCCTGTTGGTGAAAAGCCGCTCTTCTCTCTCAGCGACCGGCTACCAACCAGGCAGCAACAGTCGCCATTGTGGGTGGATGTTGCCCCACATGCTTAGGACCCATACTTCTTCCGTAGGTGGTGAAAGTCATAGCCAACCAATGTAGAAAGGGCGGTTAGATACCTTTCCACCGGCACCTGTATCCAATCCGCTTTGATAGTGCCAGTTAACATACGGATGTTGCTATCCTTGTAGTCGCCCACCTTGAACTGCATCCTCCTATTGTCATTTGCCTCCTGCCACTGCGTCTTAATATCATCCGGAGCCACCTCCAGGTCCATCCAAGATGGGTGGGCAGCTCGGTAGGCATCCTCTGTGTGTTGCAACTACCACTGCAGGGGCCCAGTGGGCAGGAAACCACACCTGTACAGTATCCGCATAGCAAATACCACCAATCCAGTCAGTAAATCTGGTGCCAGAAGCAGATGGTTTCAATTTCTTGGGTGGCCGAGGGTATGTGGGTCTATTCCTTTCCGCTTGGTACCTTTGGCTCCCACAAAGTGGACACACCTGGGGCGGTACCCTTTCCACCACAAAGGACGTGCAAGGCCTATGTCCAATGTGGCCTGCGAAGGTTCCCACATGAAGGATTTCGGTGGTGTTGGACTGGTTAACACAAACCACCTTATACCTTCCCCCTTTTAAGGGTGTGGTCCCAACGCAGCACAGCTCGATCCTTACTGTGGCCAGACTGTACATTAAGCGGAGGTACTTGTGCCAGAACCTCCACCGCTGGGTGACCCAGTCGATAGCGATCCCACCCCATCCCAACCCCCCACACCACGACAGTGTAGGAAGAAGTGACGGAAGTCCAGGTTAGCCCAGACACCGTCACTACTCTGCCTTTCATCACGGAGGAACCGACGGTCTGATCCGTGTGGAGCTTCGCTACCCTCACACGAACTTTGACCGTTAGCCAGGACACTCAGATGGAACGGAAGTTGAAGTAGAGGTCACAACCAATGATGGCGGGCTAGGCCCCGTTACACATTCATTTCCACCGAGTCACCAAGGTGGACGTGGGACCATCAAGGGAAGTAACCGACTACCGAGTCAACAACCATCCAAAAGAATGAACCCGACCCCCCTTAGCAAGGACACTTGTCTTATTTTTGAGGTTTACAAACCGCATGACACAAAAGCAAAACCAACAGACGAAGCCTGTAGGCAAATGCAAAGGATAAATTTAAGATATACCATCTCACGCAATACGCATAGAGAAGATATAATAAATATAAAACGCTATACAAAAACTATACACACTAAGTCATACGCATATACTCGTAAACGCAAGTGATATGCAACATGACATCAACTGCACAAGAAAACAACAAGACAACTGGTCACAACGATTGCTTCGCACCTTTTTTGACACATCAAATGGGGAACATCTACGAGCAGTTCATGTTTCTGCTGCGAGGCTTTAAATATGGACAAACCCATCGACGGATGCTACCGCATCGACTGACAGGGGTGAAAAGAAAAGGGTTGGGAGTGCAACGGGGTGGGTAAAAACTAACAACGTCCATTAAAAAATGGAAGAAATCCCACCCTCCCTCACCTGAACCAAAACAAAAAGGGGGAACAAGTGAGTACACAACCAAACTGACAACACAACGCAAAGCAAACAGTGTCGACAATGGCGGAACAAATTTGAAAGTTCCATTTCTACTTTTGATTTTTCGAAAAGGGATGAAAAATCCCG